>JAXBDA010002213.1:0-44822 GCA_036023075.1 Gaultheria prostrata | reverse complement strand
TGGAGCTTTGGACACGCCTTTTTAGCTCCAATTTTCTGAAACTCATCAAAAACACAACTCGCGCAAAATCAATCATTTAAAGGCACAAAATGCACGTGTGTGTGATCTTAACGAGCGGGATAAGCCCAAATATATACAACATTTGGGGCTTATCACTGCGATCCTGGGACTGGACCTTCCTTGAACCATTTGACTTTCTTAAAGGATTGACCTGAGGGCTTCACCAGAGGGTGAGACCTCAGCCTAAGCGCTTGGCCTAAAGGTGAGAGATCGGCACGAGGGCTCGGCCTAAAGGCTTCACCTAAGGGTGAGAGCTCGGCACGAGGGCTCTGCCTGAATGTGGGCACACCGCCTGAGGATGAGCGCTCAGCCTAAGGATGAGCTGAAGATGAGCGCTCAGCCTAATGGTGGGCGTCCGTCTAAGGGCTTCGACTGAAGGCTCTGCCTGAGCATGGGCACTCTGCCCTGCCTCCGCATGAAGGCTTTACCAGACTATGGAAGTCTGGAATGGTACTCCAACGGTCTAGTATGTGGAAGAAGATGAAGGAAAGTGCAAAACTCAGATCTAGGATTTTAGAGAGAGTTGAGTGTACCTCTTTAAGGCTGTACCCTTTACCTTTTATAGGGAGAGTTTGACTTGGCCTCCAAGTACCATCATGCCTAGCACGCACAGTAAGTGCTGGACTGACATCACACCTGACGATGGCGATCGAGGCTGTTATTAGCACATGCGGTGAATCGTTCTTTGGCACGTGTCACACACCATTCGGCTGGTGTCACATCTAAAGTTGCGGATAAGAATGAGAATGGTTACTTATGCATACGCTGAGATGCCTTTCGTTAATCTGACATCCCGGCCAAGACTGGCTCGGGAAGTGTTTGAACCCATTAGTTCGGCCCAATTGGTATTGTTCGACACTGACTCTAATGACATGAAGAGTTGGTTCAAACCCACCGGTTCAGCCATGTGTTGCGGCTCGGCCATGTACTACTGTTGGGACATGTGCTACGGTTCAGCCATGTAATCCGACTTTGATGACATGAAGAGTTGGTCCTAACCCACTGCTTCGGCCATGTGTTACAGTTTGGCCACGTACTACGGTTCAGCCATGTGCTACGGTTCGGCTATGTTTGACGGTGAGCCTGTTGAGGCTATTGATTCGTTAGGCCCTTGAGGACCGTATAATTCTGCCCGCAACAAGTTTCATATCTAGCTTGGGGCAAAACTACAATTTTAATAAGGCAAGTTTGTAAAAGAAACACCAACTATGATAGTGTGGAATAGAGATTTTGAAAACTTGAGCAGCTCAAGTGACCCACTTACTTCTTCTTCCCCCTCCACCTCTATGTTGGTTGTGGCACCTCAGATACAGACATCTCAACTTTAATAGCTTGAAATTGTTAGCAAACAAGAGCATGGTGAAAGGCTTGCCCCACATCAATCGTCCAAATGAAGTCTGTGAAAGTTTGTGTTCTTGAAAAGTGTCAACGAACCAACTTTGGAAAAGAAGTCAAATGGAAAGCGAAGCAGCCGAGGAAACTAGTTCACTTAGCTGTGGCCCATTAAAGCCAAAGTTAAATGTCCATAGTAGATACTTCCTAATCTTTATCGACGATTACTGTACGAAGATGTGGGTATATTTCTTGAAGCAAGAGTCTGAAGTGTTTGGAGTGTTGAATGAATTCAAGGCCCTTGAGGAGAGATCGGTGGCTACCAGATCCAAAAGTTGCAGTCAAACCCGGATGACGAGTACGATTGAAGGATATAATTGGGTGCACTGGTGTATCGATTTGAAAGAGGACGAAAGAGATAAACAAGAGTGTGAGAGTGACTTAGGAATTTCAATTTCCATTTGCGAATCACTACAAGAGATTTGGTTCTTGTTCATCAATAAGCTTTTGCGTAGTTTCAAAGTTTGATACATAGAAACCGTAAACAATTTTTATCATGCTAGTTTTTTGTACCTGATGAATCTTGATTCTTGACAGCATAAATTGTAGAAGAAAACGAAGAAATAAAACATTGATCAGCAGTTGATAATTTTGTCTTTGTGATATATTGCAGGAATAAGAGATTGAAAGAAACCATGGCGGATGACGTGCCCATCTCAATTTTTCTAGACAAATTACAGAAGCTGCGAGTGCTATCAGAGGACAGATTTTTGTTTGCACCAGTCAGAAATAAAGTGGATAAAATCATAAACGAGCTAAATCAGATTTTGACCTTCCTTGAACAAGAGAATGCCAGTAGCAAAACTTTGATGGCTCAACTTCTTCCCATTCTGTACTCTGCAGAATACATCATTGAAAGTTTCCTCATAAAGACAACACACATGAGGCACAAGGGTTTCATTAATAAGATTTTTAAAACGCCCTTATTGGCGTTCCCGCCATGGAGCCAAGTACAGTTGAGCTGCAAAATGAAGGAAATCGAAAAGAGAGTCAGAGCTGTATCCATTAAATTTGGAAAAGTGGACAAGAACGTCAATCCGGTTCCGCAAGCTTCGGGACTTTTTAAAAGGCACAACAATTCTGCCCGGCACCTTTATGATGAAACGCTGGATCTGCTTATTGGACGTGGAGACATCGAAAAAGAACTGGTGGGCCGACTTATGGACTATGAGGAGGAAAACCTCAGAGTCATTTCACTAGTCAGCAAAGAATCACTTGGGAAGACTGCCCTGGCTAAGAAAGTTTACCACAGACTGGATATTCGGCAGCATTTCCAGTGCCGTGTGTGGGTCCATGTTCTGGAAGACTTAACATATAGGGATCTATTGCTTATCATAATTGGACAGATTCCCTTTGGCGTAGTGAAGAACGTCGAGCTCTTGAACGAAGACCAACTGTCTGCTATGCTTTTCCAGATTTTCATGGAGCTCAAGTTTCTGATAGTCTTGGATAACTTAGACACGGTTGATGTATGGCGCAAGCTTGTTCGTCCATTCGCGGATGCGGCAAACGGAAGTAGGGTCATCCTCACTTCTCGCAATGCTGATGTGGCATCGCAGGTTGACCCATGGAGTTTGCCAGTGGGTCTGGAGAGGTTAACTGAGGAGGACAGTTGGGTATTATTCTTGAACAAAGTAAAGGTAGGAACACCATATGAAAATAATGGCTTGGATAAATTTTCAGATCATTTGAATAGCTTCAGGACAGAAATCCTGACAATATGTCGCGGTTTGCCTCCCGCGATTGTATTGTTGGGAGGAGTGCTGTCAACCATGGAATTGAGTGAGTGGTCAAATGTAATTGACCATCTTTCACATTACTGTGGTAAAGATGATCATTCAGTACCTCTCCTAAGTATTTCATCTTTAAGCTACCGTAGACTACCATTTGTGTTAAGGCCTTGTTTCCTCTATATGGCTCTCTTTCCAAAGATGTATGAGATACCGATACGAAGGTTGTTGCACTTGTGGCTTGCCGAGGGGTTTGTTCAAATTTTAACCAAGGTGACAAGCGCCGTCCCCGAAGATATGGCCCAGTCTTATTTGGAAGAACTAGTGTGCAGAAACATGGTTGAGATAGCAAGGAGGAAGCTGGACGGAAGTCCGAAAACATGTCGTTTGCCTGGTTTTCTTCACGATCTCTTTTTATCAAAAGCAGAGGATATAGGATTTCTTCATGTTCACCATGGCCAGTCAGATTGTACACCCAAGTCTAATTTCGTTGTTCGGAGACTAGCAGATCAATATTTTGGAGTCAGGTCTACTTCGGAATATCATACCCAAAAGCTTTGTTCTTATCTTTTGTTTGAAATACGAAAGCGCAACACATCCAACAGAGAAATTGAGACGTTGCTTATAAAAATAATGAGGAGTAGTAGTGCTGTCTTGTTGAAGGTGCTTGATCTAGAGAATATCTACAGACCTGTGCTACCTGACAAACCGGAGAAGTTGCGAAACCTAACGTACATAGGCTTACGATGGACTGGTCTCTATTCTTGTCCAGTCTCCATTGGGGATCTACCATGCTTGGAGACTTTAGATTTGAAGTATACCAATATAACCACTTTGCCGAGTTCAATTTGGAAGGCAAAGAACCTTCGACATCTCTATATGAATGAGGTGTCCATTCCTAAGCCGTCAAAAGAGCCTTCAACCCACCTTCAGACCTTAATGGGGCTACAAATTGGTTCCAAGGACCCCGATGAATATGGGTTGAATCGGATGACAAGCCTTAGGAAACTGCGACTGACGTGCCATTCAAAATCAATAAAAAAGATAGTGAATTGCATCTGTGGACTAGGTAACGTTCATACCTTAAAGTTGAGATCAAGAGATCCATTCGGCCAACCTTTAGATATCTTCCTAGGCAATGAACTCAAGGTCCATCAGTCTCTTTTAAGTTTATCCTTGTTTGGAGTGATAAAAGATGACATATGTAACATTCCGCAAAACCTCAAAAACCTTGCACTGTCAATGTCGCAACTCGAAGAAGATCACATGCGGCTGCTAGGAAAATTACCGCAGTTGAACATCCTTTGCCTTTTGGCTCGCTCTTATTCAGGCAAGAAAATGGAATATTGTCCAGGGAACTTCCCGAAATTGCGTGTGTTAAAATTGTGGATGCTAGAAAATCTGGAGGAGTGGCGGGTGGAGAAAGGTGGCTTGCCCAAACTTGAAGAAATGGAAATTAGAGGTTGTGAAAAACTGAAAAGGTTGGATGGATTAGAGCATTTGCCCGCCCTGAAGGAATTGGTTTTGACAAATATGAAACCGGATTTTGTAGCAGATGTTGGGAAAAGGTTTGGCACAGACATAATACTCACAAACGAGTGGAAAGCTTCCTCCTCACTTGGGGGTAAGTAGTTCTCTTCAATTTCCATATGTTCTTTGCATCCGAGGTAGAATACAGTCACTAGTCTTTTCTTTTTCCTCATTTCTATTTTCATGTACTAGAGAAAGAGAGGTCACAGATCTTACACCTATAAAAGAACAAATTGAATCTCTCCTAGTGTAACCTTAATTAACAAGGGAATAAGCAATTGATTACGCTGAATATGTACTTGATGACTCATGCGGCAAGTCAATGAGTTACTAAGATTAGACCAAAAGTCTCTTCCAGTTTTTAGTTTTCAGTTTTTTTCCTCTGACTTGCAAGGTTCTTCTTCGTCGAGGAAACATTTTTTTCATCATTCTATTGGAGTGTATGTCAAGATGGCAATTCGCATATGATTTTTTTGCTTCTTCTTTGGAGGGCACTTGGCTCTTCAAATTTATATATTTGTAGTTTTTCTGGCTGAAGTTTCTCTTGCACTTCATCACTCTATTTTTTTTTTTGGACGGAGATTTGTGTTAAAGTTCCACCATCATACACCACAGAACAAGGTTTTGTCAACACCTCTATATATGAGAGTATAGATTTGACCCATTCAGAAATACGTGAGAGTGATTTTTGAAATTGTGAAGCACAATGATGGTGTTCTGGTTTGAATGAAAGACTTCCTTGGAGCATCTGTCTACGTATCCTGCTCAAGAATTTTGTTTGTACATTGTGTAGCAACTAACATCTACTAGAATATAATACCTCTTGAATTATTGCCATTGATTAAACTCTCCAGACTACCTTAAATGCATATAGTTTAAATGACTAGTGAGTAAGTAGTTTATCTCTATGTTTCATGGACTCGGATGCACATATCGTGTGTGGTTAACGGTCAGATCTATTGAGTAGGTATCTGAGTGCCGAGTGTACCAAGTAGAGCTCAAGGACACAGGAAAATGCCACAATATTTATGTTCTTCCTGCATATACGTTTGTTTATTTCCTACGGAAAAAAGGCTCTTTTTTTTTGTAAAGTAATTCTTTATTAAAAGAAAACCACCAAAAACAAAAGGCCAAGGGAATATCTTTGAAAGCCTCTACAACAAATACATCAAAACAATAAATGAATGGAAACTAAAACACGCTATACATTCCATTTACTTGGCAGATTCCAAACAGCACAAAGCCTATCGTTTTCTGCATTACAAGACACTGTCTTCCATCCCATGAGAAGCTCATATGTCCCCTTCAATAGCCAAAATACTGGCCTCAACAGATCCGCTTCTTTGCTGAAAAATCCAACCATTTCTCTCCCTCCACAAGTGGTAAGACAACAGCTGAAAAAACCAAACAGGAGAACAATGGTGGAATATGATTTACCTCTAGCTCGACGAGCCATCCATTCCAGAATAACATCGTTCCAACAGATTTATCCCCCTTCACAGCAGAAGTGACCACAGTTGAATTGTTAACAAAATCCTTATCCCTTAGAACAGATGTAGCACCATTCCCAGCAAAAGTCATATTAACCCGAACAGCCCCAGTTTCCACCTCAACTACAGAGTTAACACAGCCCAGATCACTCAGTTCCGCAGCATCAGGTAGTTTAGGAATACCCCTTCTATCTTCCACAGATGTTAACAAACCCTTAGCACCGTCATCCACACATAGCTCTGAAAGCACAGCATCAACAGGTAGTTTTGAAACTTCAATAGCTGAAATACGGTGCTCACCTTTACAAATAGAGACTGCCCTCTGCACAACATCAGAGACAGTCCTAGTGCACACCTTTTCAGAATGTCCAAACCCGTTACAGGGCTTACACCTCATTGGCTTCCAAGGATACTGAATTCCAATGATAGCCACATCCCCATTTTGAAATCTAACCTTAGTAGAGCTTGGCATGGTTGAATCCACATTGACTTCTACACATATGTTTGCATAGCTAAGCCGCTTCCCAGATTCAGTTAGCTTATCTACGTATAAAGGTTTCCTAACAGAACTTGCTACATAGCTCAATACTTGAGCAGTCCAAAGCTCTAATGTAACATTATAGAAATGTACCAAAAGTGGGATTTTCGTGACCTCCTCCTTTTCCATCTTCATATGAAGAGTCCGTCTTTTAAGGAACATCATCTTCCCTACAAAGAACCAAGGACCAGATTCTAAGAATGTCCTCAACCCATCCTCCTAATTGAACAAAAAGATAAAGAACCCTTCATTATTGGCCATGACATCCTTGATACCAAATTTGCCCCAAATCTTTAGAGCTATCTTCATAACTACAGAAAATGGCAGTTTCTTGTCGATAAAATGCCCTATCAAACAGCATTGCCACTTCCCATACCATAAATCCTCAACTTCCAAGCAAGGAGCAACACAAACCTCTTCCCTCAAAATTTCTGGAACAAAGTATTCCAAATGCATAGCATGACCCTCCTCATTCATCACAACTGTGTCTTTCCGAGAAACCTGACCAACAGTATTAAGCGTAGAGTCAATCGTATTCTTAACCAGAGATTTATCACGCAGTTCAAGCCCGTGTCATTGTGTCAAAGCCCTAATTTCAGCATGCAAATCCCCAATTTGCTTCACCATGGGAAAGTCGATTTAACAAGGAGCAAGAAGATCTGTGTTGACAGTAGCTATCGTAGGAATTTCCGCAGAAAAACCACACCTCACAGGTGAACTCAAACTAGCGAAACGAGAACCAGTAGCGCAACTATTCAAGGGTTTCGAGTCAACAGATAACAATGGAGAAGTGCCTAAATCCATAGTACGAACCAAAAAACAAGACGATGGAGACTAGGAATGAAAGAAATTCAAGCAAGAAGGAGAGAAATAATCGAGAAAACCAGAACCTGACTTTTCACCCTAATCATCTCTTTGTTCTTCTTTTGTGGGTAATTGAAAATTGCCGCTGATGTTGCTTCCAGTTGTCCAATTGATTACTAGTACTTGCTAGTCATTTAAGTACTAATCACCTGTTTCTTTTCAATTTCTTAATCCAGGCGGATTGTTGTTGGATTCCACCCAATGGAAGCTTGTGAGTGGACTAGCATGAGGAGGGTCATATACTTCAGGTATTTAGCTATTGATTCAGGTACTTGTTATATCGAAGAAGAGCCTATTTAACCAAGGATGACATTGTTAGTACATATCGTATCTGTCTGAAGTATATGATGCTTGATTTGAGTGCGTATAAAGTTAATCCTCTTCAAAATCAACAACCATAAAAAAGTGACGAGCTGCCATCCTAGTCATTCAGCCTTGAAGATTTTGAAATTGTACGTCAAAGGGGTTCTAACTGTATTATCCTTGTTAATGTAGGATTAATTAGTGCCCGTGGAGGCTGGGATCTGATACAAGGAGACATCCGTACTGCCGAATTTTCTTGATGTACTTACCCCGTTCTGTTCCTTTATAGTGTGAACTTGCACGCTCATTTTCAGCTGGTGTCTGGCTTTAGTTGAATTTTATTTGAGCTGTGCTGTCAGGAAGAGATCTTAAGCATGGTTCTGTATTTGTACTATTTCTTTTCTTCCATTTTTTTTTTTTCCTTGTTTTTGCATTTGGGCTATAATTTGAATTGAAATGTGAGCTATACTTTCGTCATAATTGAGCTGTACTTTCATAAGACAATTTAACCCTTGTAAATTTCTCGGTTTGGATAGTCGTTGGAGAAAACTAGTTAATTTGCAGTAGTGTATCAGCTGGGATGTTGGGGTATAGTTGGGTTGATTTGGTCACAAAACACTTCTATGTGTTTACCCATTTCTTTACTTTTAGAAGAGCGACATCCTTTTTTTGGTAGGTCGACATCTAGCTTGGGACCTTCGTTCTATGATTCTATCTACGCTCCAAAATTTAACAGGGCCACCTAATTGTTAAGGACTTATGTGCAAGGTACATTATAGTTTAGACCTCGGATGGTACAATATGTTTTGTATCAAAGCATTAGGGTCACAATGGAATTGAAAAAGCATAGAAAAAAAAGGCAAAAAGAAAGAGTATTTCTCTTTCTGAAAAAACAAAATGCATACCAATTACACAAAATTTTGAGTGTTCATCTGATTGGATTATCAAGAGATTTTTAAGAAAATAAAATAATTTTTGTACTGTTGCATGACAATTATATATCCTCGAACAGCAGATTACTCTCTCTCTCTCTCTCTCTCTCTCTCTCTCTCTCTCTCTCTCTCTCATAAAAACTCAAACCCACTGGATTAAGCCAGGAACTACGCCAATGAAGATTAAACAGCCCCTTCCAGAGAAAGCCCAACATGTTGCAAGAGAATCCAATGTTCTTATGTTCCAACTAAGACATAGAAGTCTTATTCGTATCAGTCCTGTTAATGTCTCCCAGAGCTGATACAAGCACGCAAATCTATTGCAATTTTAGCACTGAGCTCAATCTCAATGTGTTTGGTGCAACCACGAAACACATTATTGTGAGCGATTTGAATAGCACACGGTTTGTCATAGCAAAGCATAGTACAAGCGGAATGAACAACACCCATATCTGCAAGAAGCCAGCGAAGGCATTACAACTCTCGATTCATGTCAGCAAGAGCACGATACTCAGCCTGAGTACTAGAGCAAGAAACAAGTGTTTTCTTCTTACTACGACAAGATATAAGAGAATCACCAAGAATGAAGCAATAGCTTGTTGTGGAACGACGATTTGTAGGATCACAAGCCCAATCTGCATCAGAGTAAGTACGCAACTCAAGAGAAGAATGGATTGAGTAATGCAGACCATGAAATAAAATGCCCTTGAGGTGACCATGGGCAGACACGAACTGACTTACTATATGAACTGCACAGGCAATGTGTGGTTGAGTAACCGTGAGATGTACGAGACTGCCATCGAGCTGTCGATAAAGAGTAGCATCAAGATGTACATTAGCTATCCAAACGAGTAAGTGGACTAGTAGGATCGAGTGGATGCAATCTAGCCATCAGTAATGCCAGCACCGGTAAGAAGATCAGAGGCATACTTGGCTTGAGAGAGATAGTAGCCATCGGAATTAGACAAGATCTCAAAACCCAAGAAATAGCTCAGATTACCCAAATCCGCTTCCTCAAATTGCGTACTAAGAAAGGCTTTGAAGTCGAGTAAGAATCATATCATCGACCTAGAGAAGAAAGAATAATCCCACGGTATGTCTTTCGGATGAAGATTGCGGAACCGTATGAACTTCAAGAGAATCCAAATGCCTGAATAGTAGTACTGAACTTAGAAAACCAGGCTTGAGGAGCTTGCTTGAGACCGTAGAGAGCACGATTAAGTTTACATACCTTATTTGGAGGATGGTTCATCCCTGGAGGAGGGTGTATATATAATTCTTCTACTAGATCACCATTGAGAAATGTATTTTTAATCTGATACATCCCACTTGCGGACAGGAGCAACCGCAGTTAAACTCCAAAAAGAGGTGAGGCGAGCAACAGGGGCATATGTCTCTTCACAGGCAATACTACCATATAGCATAAGAGTCTGCCCCAGCCATAGGAGTCAGATCCATCCATATTAATGTTGGCAGTGAGGCCGAGGCTGTCAGATGGCTGCTGTTCAGAGTTTTTGTGTTCCTTTTCTTTTTTCAACCTTTAATTGATTGAATCTCCCTCCTCTTCTCCGATTTGATATACCCATAATCAATTTTTCGTATATTAAAAAAAAATGGCACCACAGACCCAAACATCATTAAGTTTCCTCAAGTTAACAAGATTTCTTTTTCCAGTAAAAAGTATACAAATCTCACCGTAATGTGGAAGACTGAGAGTATCTAGTTTCGGGGAATAGATGAGTAAAACAAATGTGGCAGTAAAATTAATGAATACTGAAGAAACCGAAGGTCGTCGTTATCACTATTTATGTGGCACCAACAAAATGATTCCTGAGCTAAAGGATACTCCCTCCGTCCCTTTTATAGTATGTATATTTCCATTTTAGATTGTCTCTTAATAAGTGTGTGTTTTGAAAAATTAGTGGGTACATTTTCTATTTTGCCCTTAGAAGTAGATTTCTTTTGAAAAAGTTAGTGGGTATTATTATATTGATAAGGGTAAGTAGTGGAAAGTAGATGTAAAAGTTATAAAAGTTGATGTGAGAGAAAAATATAAAAACCATCAGGTTTTACTACCCAGTAACATTTGGACTCAGCAAATATCAAACCCCTTTGACGACACAATTTGTCAAACTCAGCATTAAATACATCAAAATTAAACACTATCAAGGGATCCCCAAAAGAAGTGACAGAAGAACAGAATTTTGTGGGACAAACCTCTATGAAATTCCCAATAGAATTCCTTATTTTTATTATTAAGATAATGCATCCCAAAATTGATATCTTTAGATTGACAACGTACTCTCAATGGGCCATGATTATTAGGAAGATCGATCACTAATTACATGCACCTCTGAATCTTGTTGTTCGGTTCTCGAAACAAAGATAGATGTTACGATTATAAAGAGAAAGAAAGGAGAGATCATTGTTAAACTCGAATAGAACTATTGGATGTAATATTGTGGTGATTCAAATTGGTGCTTCTCTTTCGTTTTTGCATACTAATTTACATAGCAGGCCCCACACTACAAGTAAAGCCAGGTATGTACAAAGGCGTTTTTGGAAGGTGCTTCAAAACGGTTGAATGCGAAACAGCGTTTCTGTTGTAAATTAGTTAAAAAAAAGTGTCATGTCATTCTTAGATGAGAAATGTCTCTCACAATTGTTCTTCGTGGCAGATTGGAGGGCTCTGATTCAATGTCTCTTTCAATTCAAGCGCTGGGATGAGGCTTAAGTTATTGACCTAATTAAGAAGATTTTGATCCAATTAATTTTGGATACCCAATCTAAGCCGTGGATGGCTGAGTCCCCTACGTCATCTTCAAAGCAAATCTTAATCCCTTCATGCACGACTATTCCCATTTCAAATGGGTGCACATGTTCAAATTTCAAATCTCTTTCCACATCCCTCTTTTCTACAAGGCAGTCTCAACCCATCCATGGGGAGGACAGTGTGAGAGGACGTGTTTCATTTTTCAGCCACCGATCTAGCAGCCTCCACCAATCTCACTGCTATTATACATTTCACGCTCTTTCATTGGATTTTCAATTGATTTGTCTTTGAGATTTAGTTTTCAACAGGTCAAGTTACAGCGGCTATACAGTTTTAGGGAAACCTCTCTCTCCCCTTCTCCAGTCACAACATTGTTCTGTATTACTACGGCAATACGGTTTCAAGGTAACATATCTGAACCCGTATTTGTGAGATATATATATATATATATATATATGTTTTAGTTGAAGAAAATGTATTTTTGCAATATAGGACTTCGGGGTAGTAATTTTCAATTTTTATCATAATCAATTGGTTATGACCCTAGCCAAAATGTTGTTAATTATGGCAGATGCAATGCAATGCTATTTGATTTGCTTCTTTGTATGAGGCCAGGGTGATTAATTACTTTGTGGGATAGCAGGTATTTTTCTCTTTATCTTAGTTTAATCATTAGAATTCGTAATTTAGCATGGCAGTATACTATCATTTGATTAAAAGTAAGTTTTAGTTTATAAAATTTTAAGTTTTCTGTTTTAAGTGCAATTTTTTATCTCAAAATGCTCATATTTGAGAACCTGTTTGTCTGCTCATTAGTTCTTTATTGGGTTTTGTTTACAGGTTATTTTACAATATCTTTGTGACTTCAATGATAGGAACTTCACAGGGACAATAAGGATAGCATAAAGGTAACCAATTTGAGCCCTTCTTTGTCCTTTGCTTCGATGTAAAGTTCAATGGCTTCTTTCGTTTTTTGATTGTATATATTTGCTCATCTTTGCCCGTAGAACCATGATGCAGAAATTTGCTTTAGAAAAACGTTCCCCCCTTATCTTTTATTGTTATCAAATAGGGATCACAAAACTGTTGTTTTCTATTTATAATTAGTCTTTTTGCATCCTTTTCACCATAGGATAGACTATTTATTGTGTGCCAAGCTCTCTTCACTGCTAAGCATTCTAAGAGGACTCAAGGTCTCGTCACATTGATAGTTGAAAGAATGAAATGCATTTGACTTGGCAATTAGATCAAAATGAAATAATTCTATCTAACTATTTGTTACCATCTACTTTGCCTTTTTTTTTGTTAATCTATTATGTTGGGGTGATTTTAAGAGTGGTTCATTGTTATTGGGTTTTGATTTTACTCGATGGTTTCTTTTGTATTTCCTCTCTTATCCTTATGAATACGGATCAGTTGGGTTTTCCAAGCTTTGTCCAATCCTACTATATAGCAACTTGATATTGTTATTGATATAGGAATGAAGGCTCATGCACAGAGGTGATCTATATTGAGTTGATTGGTTTGGTCAATTATAGAGCAGGCTTCCGAAGGCTAAGGAGGTTGAGGTACGAATTATCTCACAAATTGCCTTAATGCACAAGCCGGATTCAATGATCCTCCCATTAGTCAACAACTATAATGTAATTTGGAACTATCATAGTCTGCATAGCCGAAAGTCATGTTTAGATAAATGTAAAACCACCTCAAACTTCTATTATTTTGAACTCAAAGGGCTAGGTCGGTCATTTCTTTTCCTTCCTTATGTTACTTACAATTGGAATTGACTGGATAAATGTCCCACAACGTTCCTTGTTCCTAACATAACAATAGGTCCAACTCGGGCACTTGTACTCCATAATAAAAGCACAATTAAAAGTGTTATTCTATTATTTTGAACTCAAAGGGCTAGGTCGGTCATTTCTTTTCCTTCCTTATGTTACTTACAATTGGAATTGACTGGATAAATGTCCCACAACGTTCCTTGTTCCTAACATAACAATAGGTCCAACTCGGGTACTTGTACTCCATAATAAAAGCACAATTAAAAGTGTTAAGTTTATATTCTTCCAAAGTCAAAAAGGATGAAATAAGTAAGTTACAAGTTCATCTTTCAAAAAATATGAAACAAAAGATGATCAAAGAACTTTTCATGAGATGTCTCTCATCCAAGCACATGCACCGCACTCCAATAAACTCATGCTCCGTGTTGGGTACCTAAAATTATTAGTGTGAACTACACTAGCCCAGGAGAGGTTCATCTACAAATTCTAAATGCATATGCAATAAAATGAGCATAGGAGAGATAAGGTAATCTATGCCAACAAACAACGAACAATTTAAAGATACAAGCTAAGTGAGAATTCAAGTGTCGTCATTTCATAACTCGATTATTCATTCATGAAAAATCCCCTTGTTAAACTCCAAGTGTCCACTTATACTTATCATCCGTTTTACTCCTTCATTTCAAAGTCATTGTAACCAAACTTCTAAAAAACTAGGAATTTTGCGTCCTGTAGCCCCTGTCGAGTAACTTTGGGCCTCATAGCCCCTGCCGAGTAACTTTGGGCCTCATAGCCCCTGCCGAGTAACTTTGGGCCTTGTAACCCCTGCCGAGCATTCATGACATCTCTCTAGGACCTCATAGTCCTCTATCGAGTTTCATGGGCCCCGTAATCTCTACCGAGATTCACGAGCCTCGTAACCCATGCCTAGGATCACCTAAATGGGGTCCTAATAACAACAAACCAAGTGTCCATTTCAAAATATACTCTATTTCGTTCAAAAACATGTTCATTGTTCACTATGTCATGTTACCACGTATCGTGTTCATAGGCAATATGGTCATTGAATTATAGGAATAACAAATTACAGAAGCAATGGGCTAGAAACAAGTATTTCAATCCAATAACGATGTATAACGATAGGCATTTCAAGTATGCGATCAAATAACTCAATCGGAGGCCAAGGAAGGGTCAAATAGGCCTAAATAACAAAATAAAATTTTGGGTTGGATCTGGAAATTCCGTCTGGATGGACGGGACAGTTTTCTAGGCTCCAAATAGCTTGAAGATTTTCACCAATGTGGGGGAGTTCAACCCAAGTATTGAAAATATGAAATTGGCCGGCTAAGAAAATGCATCAAAACACAACATAAACACTAAGAGTAGATAGCGAGACAACAACCCCTACCTCAAGATCTTGTCTCCAACAAGCTCCAATCAAGAATCAAAACAAAACGCTAGCTCCAAACTTGGATCAAAACCGAAATGCAAGCTTCCAAGCGGATACAAACGAAACTCAGACTTCAAATGGCTTGAGAATGCATGTGGATCTATGGAATGGTTGAGTGAGAGAGGTGGATTTGAGTGTGTTTGGGTGAAATTTTTAGAGAGAGAAGTGGAGAGGGGGCCGGCTTCTTAGGGAGGCTGAGAAATAAAATTTTCTCTCTCCCACGTCCTATTTATAGTGTACATACACTCAAACCCCTTCAACTTACTAATGTGTTACAATTTTGCCCCAAATCAAACCAAATCATACATTAACCCACTTTCCAACTTCAAAAGTAATTTTATAAACTTTCCCAACTTAATATTTTTTGTGGAATTTCGGGTTTTTGAGAGATGCCAAGTGGAAAAGGGTGGGACTATCACTTGGTGCCTGAGACGAAACGAAGTAATTGTGTTACTATGTACTTTTTTTGCACTATAAACAGTTATTGAGTTCAATTTTATCGGAGGGTATCGAAATTACCCATCAACTCGTTGTCAGAACTCCAAGCGCTTAACTACTGGTACAAGACCATTGGCGCCCTTGGAGCCCAAATTTGTTTTGTCAAAGCCACATAATGTTCGTTCATGTCTAGACGTTGAGACTCTCTAATTTGACAATAATAGAAGAACGAAGGTCATACTAACAAATAATCTACAAGCATTATGAAAAATCAAGCCAGGGTAAATCCCTAGCAAATGGAAATGGGACTTCTCCATTAGTTAATTGGTTTACCCATTTTGGATTTCTTCATTTGACTGGTTGCATGTTCATGGGTTTGCAATTTTTGTACTTTCTTTTGTAGTTCTCAATTCTGAAGTATTTCATTCAAATTACGAATCTCGTACCAGCATTCGTCTTGTTTTTCTTACTAGAATGGCATCATTTCAGGTTTTCGACATCAATCAACAACAAATTTAGACATAAAAGTGGATAGCCTTGACTTCTGAGAAAACTTTAGATAACAAATCATAAATCCAATTTCCTTTTAACCATCAAAGTGGTCTCCGTTTAACAATAAAAAAATATTCCCCATACGAATATACGATAACAGATTAAGGTTCGGTTATCTCCCAACTTAGATAACACGATTAGGATAACTTAGCAACGTGTAATCAAGACAGAAAGAAAATTACGTTTTTTGTATTGGACGACATTCTAGAAATAACCGAGACAGACCTAATTACATATCGGGTACAGCTAGGAACATCCAGAATAAAGCGTTTTGTGGAACATTGCGGAACATGATTTTGGTGTCCCGCTTTATTGCCAGAACGAGGTGTACAAACCGGCCAGTGCAACACTAGATTCATAACCTTGATTTTGAGCACTTTAACCTTGATTCATAAAATCCGGACCTCATGGTTCTGGATCAAATCTCAACGATCCGAACCGTTAGATGTGTTTAGAACGTGTTTTTAAGGTCCAACGCTAGAATTTGTATAAAAAAAACACTCGGAAGGGGTTGATCGGAGCTGTTTTTGCTAAAGCGTTTTTAGCAAAAACTGCTCCGATCAACCCCTTCCAAGTGTTTTTTTTTAACAAATCCTCGCGGTGGATCTTAAAAACACGTTTTAAACACATCTAACGGTTCGGATCGTCGAGATTTGGTCCGGAAAGTGACGAAAACACAGTGGTAGACAGGTTAACGGCCATCCAACTCCACATCAGCGATTTCCGTTACCCATTTGACAGAAGTAGACGGTGGGGGGTAAATTGATTAACGGAGTGAAAATTTGGGGGGTAATTTGAAGTTTCGTTAAGTTCAGGGGGTTTTGAGACATTGAGTGCAAAGTTCAGGGGGGTTTTTGAAATTTTCCGTTCCAAATATTGGAAGAGAAAACCAACAAAAAGAGAAGGTTAAACACCAATACAATATGCAGCAAAGTATTGCGCAAATCTGAAAGTCAATTTCAAAATTTTAAATTCTAACTCCATGGTTCAGTACATACTGATATCATAGAAGGGGAAACAACTTCAAAAAAGAAAAATAAAAAACATAAAGTAATTCATAATTCGTTAAGCTGTTGAATCCTGCATACTGAGCTAGTGTATACCAGTTTTACTCATGGACATACTGGAGGGACTAATGAGAAGTCCATAAACATGTAATATGAATTAATATACCACTATTTCAGACTAAATAATTAAGCACAAAAGCATACCACTTTTCTAACAAAACAATTAAGGCAGAAGAGTATCCAATATCTTTCACAACACAAACAATGGCCCTGGGCCCTAGCTTTGGAAATACAACTGTTTTGCAGCTAATTCTAGCTTCCGAACAAACATAATCCAGACTTCCATAGCATAACAACAATCCAAGTGACCAGCAAATAATCTTTCACAATTGGAGCCTCTCGGTATTGAACATACGTACATGCAATAATTACTCCCAACACGTTTAACTTCCAACGCTTATATGCAATGAGTTGTGGGATTCACTTTGTAGTCCAACCAACTGGGGCTAGCTCAGTTTGTCATAATCATTATTCCTACTAGCAAGTCAAGGGTTCGAGCCTTGTCAAGGCAAGATCCCCCACCCCAATCTACAGCCTATCACATACCAGGAAAAGAAAATCGTAGCCCACATCCAACCTGTCTATAATGCAGCAGCGGCAGCCGGAGGAGCTAATATATGTTTTTACCTCTATCGATTTGTCACATAAGCAAATTGACTTGTCGTTGTAAAGCAACTTGACAGAAAGGCTCCGTGTCAGCGTAAACCTGCTCATGAAAAGCTATGAACTACGATATTTACCGCGTCACTAACCAGATAAACTTCGGGTTGTTCATGTGCATTATCCTATATTGTGCTCATCTTCCTCACTTCTACCTTCGTTGACCACGGGATGTGGCAGGACACACATGCTCTTGAAACAAGATGGCAGAAATAAGAGGGGCCTGCCAATTGATTGATCAAACATAAACTACAGCTCTTCTTACAAAGATATCAAAAGCTTATGTGTGTGCCAATTGGGTGGGTGGGTGGGTGGGTGTGTGTGTGTGTGAGAGAGGGAGAGAGAGAGAGAGAGAGACAGACGGACAGAGTGAACTCAAGGAGTCAAATAACAAAGAGCACAGGAGTCAGATGTGGCCATTCTATAAAATATTGAAAGAATAAACAACTAGCCATTGTAAAAAAAATCTTGCCGTAGAAGATTGCCATCACAGCATAATAGCAGTAGCGTTGTAAGCTAAGCGTCCAAAGCATAGAATTCATGGAAACAAGCTTTTATGAGATTTAATTAAAAAACTAGCCATTAAGCAATGCTACTGGTAACAAAGTTAGATATAGCAAGCAGTAAAACACTAAAGGAATGGCTAGCTATGCAAGATTAGATTTGGGTGACACGTTAACACCGCAATAAGTATATCCTAGATAATAAAAAGCTTTACACTCACTTGAGAAAAGAATACAGGGAAGCAACCTTTTTATGAGATTGAATTCAAGAAACAAGCCATTAGATGAATATTACTCCAAACTTTGCTAGCTAAAGAAGGCATCAAAACAATAAAGAACATGTTTAGGATCAGTGTTTGGCAACACATTACCAAATCAATATGATACGCTATCTTATCTACTGCACAGGATTACATTCCTTTGTTAGATATTTCCCCAAAATGCACAGAAACACTTTCCTAAATAATTTCCACATACGTGCAGCGACAAATGCTGTGCAATGGACTTGCTTTGTACACGATATGTTGCAGCTTATAGTGTCAGACTTAAACTATGGTGATTTTCCAGCATGAATTGATCATAGGCTGGCAGCCTGGCAGGTATGTGGATGATTAGCTTGTGTTGCTTGTGTTATGATGAGTTTCTATAACAACTTCTTTCATATTTCACATATTTGTCGCAAACCACTGTTTCTTAAGAGCCAGCATTAAGAATATGAAGAAAGCACATCTTGGGTATAGAATTTTTGTTAGATGATAATGTGCTCAAAAGTTAGAAACATACAGTAGTAATGCTTGAAATTTCATGCTTTAAACTTGATGCAGCACGATTGAGAAGGAAATGTAAAGTACTAAGGGAACAAGGCATGACATTCCTATTTGATCCAGGAGGATATTTTTATTCGTCTGATTACTATTTATAAGGATACTACTTAGTAGATTTAGTTGTTACTGTAGGGCTTATTCTTTCAATAATTCCGGGTTGTCTCTGAGGTCGAAGCTACGGGTAGAAGTAGGCCAGATCTTGGTTATACAGTGGCAAACCACACTGACGGAGCACTGGATACCAAGATCTGGAGTCTGGCTGATCAAGAACATCAGAGAGGAGGACAGATCTGGTGGTGCTACTCCAATACGGTGATGATTATCAGCCGATGATGATTTATGGTGCTAAGATTTGACTCATGGTGATGAAATCTGGTTGCCAAACGAATGGGCTGCGATGTAAGTTGAAGTTTGAGATGAGTAGCTGCAACAAATCTGGGGGCGATTATTAGGATGGGATAAGCAATGACTGATGACGGTAACCTAACCAAGCTGTAATGATTGCGAAGGTGACGTCACAAACCACATGGATGGTGATCTGATTGTCAAACTGTCTTTTTCTTGTTTCTTTTTTAAAGTGAAGAAATTGGTGGAAGCAAAATCGAACACCAAATATGGACCAATGTTTGCTCTGGTATGCAGGACAATTAAACAGACAATTAAACAAAAGAAATATCAAGTCCAAGGGATTGAATTGCATCCACACCAATACCCGAAAGACATTTATGATTTTATTCCTTACCATTAAACTAATTCAAACACTATCATCCCCAAATTATCCAAAGGATAAATCCTAATAAAAAAAATCTAGTAAATAATATCCTTACAAAAGGTAACCACATAACTAAATAATATCCAGGATCAAATATGGATAATGCATACCATGTCTTGTTCCCTATCAAGATCCAGAAAAGGTATGCATATCAAGGTAAAAATCTGAGACAGAAGCACAAAAAAGATAACTCAAGTCTCAGATAAGGAGATGTTAAATGGTCCTTGTCATAGCTACCATTATGCTAAACTTTTCAGCAAACATTATGTAGTACGCATTTCTAACAGGCAGGCCATTACAGGTGCACTTGATGCAACCAAGATTTGGAATATTTTATCTGGATACGTATAGTGATTCTGGTGACATTGCTACATTATATTGTTGTAGCTTATTTTAGGCTATTGTCAAGCTCAAAGTCTAATAATTCTGGCATAAGTTATTAGTTTCCATTGGAATAACCCTAAAGGTTTTGTGGATTATGATTTCTTCCAATATTTATTAGTCGAGATTGTTATCAGTTGCAAGGAAGCAAGAAATTGATTGACAAAGAATATCATTGCGGCTTCTCTTTCTTTTCCGATTTTGTAGGTATTCTGCGAAATCAATACGAATTTTGAGGCCATCACTCCTGGCCTTCATGGAAAATCCTCAAAAAAAAAAAAAATGGACATAATTATCGCTGATTGAGCCTTGACATCTCCTTCTCCTACCACTAATGAACTGGATGATTAATTATTGCCGATGGAGCCTTTTCTATCTCCTTTTCCTACTTCTAATATCTATCATATTCTCGTATCATGTGATGCCAAGGACTGTTTGTCAAGTGAGGTGTGGTGTCCGCTGTTTCTTCTAGGGTAGAGGAGTTTTACTCTCCTTCACAGCTGTAAGCTGTACTGAATGAGCAACTAGAAGACTCCTCCAAAAAATAGAAGGAACTGCGTTCTTGGTTCCTTTTTCTCGGGTTTGTCTATGTTTGTTTGCCTGCCTTCCCTCTCGAGGTGGGAGAGGATTCATTAGGCTTAGGTGTATCCCTTTTCATGGTTTGCTCCACCATCATCTTATTTATCCCGTTGGGTATGCATCAAGTCTCATTGCTTCTCTTTGATTTTTGGTTACTACAAGCTCAAATAACCACCCACAAAAAAACCACTGATATTGTGTTAATCCGCCACGAGAATTCTGCTTTCCTGCGTTAGAACTTTAGGGTTATCTAGCATTCTGTTTTACAAATCAAAAACTTTTATGTTCCTCTTCATTCCCTACATCGACAACGAATCGCACAACATGGGAATCTAGGTCTGACAGTTGAACATACCAATAAGAAGATAAATGGGAGAGAATTATTAATATTCCAATTTAGAATATTAACCTGTATATTAAGTCGCACCCCAAACCATAGAAATACGATAGCACATATTTGCCGAAATACATGTCTAAGAAAAAGCAGACAAACATAATAAGGCGCACTTGTAAACTTTCGTTGATACTGCCACACATTAAACACTTAGTTACTGGAGGAAATTAAGAAAAAGGGAACAGCGGACCTGTCCCGCCTTCCTTGTCAGCATCAGGAATGCTGGAGTAGCAATACAGGTTGTTGGACATTTCCCAGCCCCAGTCCTCTCTCCTCACCACCAACATGCGGGGCCAGCGGTTAATCCTTACATAGTGTTCCCTGATCCTTCCATTGCCGATGAAGCTAGTGACGATGGAATAACAAGACTCATGGCCACCCCATACCTCATCACCAGGGTCCGCAGTTAAGCTCCCATCTGGATGAAAGTAGCGCCGCATGGGAGGACCAGTTCCCTTCCAATAAGGGTCAAGATTTCGCCAATATTCTGGGGCTGCCTAGAGTAGAAAAATGTTAGACTGGCAGTAGAAAATGTCAGGAGGGGTAATCTTGATCAAACTCACCATAAAATTGGATGTTTGTAGTGATACACTTTAGATATAAGACTGACAGGCATCAAACGGGTGGGTTTGGGTGATTTTGAGGGGGTCTAAATAGGTTGGTCTGTAATTGGTCATTTACCCAATTTTGACCTATTTAGCTACCTCATAATTACCCATAATAAAATCACACACACCACACCTATTTACCCACTTATGATACTCACGTTGGAACTATACACACATGTATACAAGTTTATATACATACACTGAATACACAGTAAAAGTTCGCACTCTGCTGATATATAAAAGTTTTCCTTTTGGATGGGGCAATCTGCAAATGTTTTTTTTCCCACCAACAGGTTATGTTTTAGTATAAAAGAACACAGTTTTCTGGAAAAGGTAAAAACGGTTTTTGCCTTTTCCAGCGTTCAATGTTCCTAAAAAATAAAACTTGTTCTTTGAAATCTGAAAAGTGACTTCGTTCTGAATGTGTAAATTCAAGAACAAATATGGAGTTTGGATATATTATCCAGAGACACGGAATAAGAACAAGAACACTATGTGGATGTTGCAGGAATGGTAACCTTGAAAACTGAAGGTAATCTATATCTCAACCCGCAAGTGATAATATGCACTGCAATAAATAAATTCTGCCAATAATCTAACACCTTGTCAATAAACAGGACTGCGAGGAATACAAACCTTAACGTAAACGGCACATACCTCATGAAAGTGGAACTCCCAAACATGTTCGCACAGATCTTCTTTCATGATACGGGTCTGCCATCAAGATTTTTTTTGGGTTAGTAGGAACCAGAGAGAGAGAGAGAGAGAGAGAGATGATAGTCACTTACCCTTTGACCATCCATTACAGATATTGAGTAAGAGGCCAACTTTGACAACCCCCGGACTAGAGCTGACCGAGGTATGTGTGCTTTTCCAAGCCATAATTCCTCACACTACAAAAGAAAGTAAGCATATGAATAATATTGATGTACCACATAATTGCCCTTACTTCTGCAACACGGGTTTTATGGTAGGTAGCCGACCTAAACACTTGCACAATATAACTCTCAACTACTGAGAATTCAACAAAAAATCCCGACATAGAAGTACTGAAGGAACTTGGAAAAATAAGCCCTATATGCAAGGCAGCCGAATTCCATTAGAGATAATGATTCAGCGAAAGGCATGAGCATTGCGCTACACTCAATAACCTATTGCCCAAATGCTGACATGTAACAACAAGAAACGGAAGAACAAATGAAAAGATGGCTTTTAAGAACAAGACGACTGCTAGCTAGCTGTCTAGCATATTCCATAATCTATTCGTAATGTTTTTGTTTCAAAATTCTATTTAATGATCGGTAACCTTTTTAGCATTCTTAAGACCATTAACCCACCATTATTTCTCTCGTTTCTCCATGTTAAGCCTGCATTGCTCTTGTGCTTTCAATGGCATCATCATTCAGGATGTTGTCGTTTAGCTTGAACCTTCCCTTTCATTTAATGATGATATTTGTGTCTAAGTCAAGGAAAGGATGTTAGTGTTTCAAATTCATATGTAACCTAAGAAGCACGTGTATACAAGTACAGGTACTGGTACGATTCAGGAACGTCGACATGGCGAAACTTAAAAAGTGTAGGGTATGGGCAGTGTTTTAAAAGGCGAGGCGAGGCGAGGCGCACCGTTATGGCCTCGGCACCCCGAGGCGAGGCGCACATACATTGAGGCAGAGATGAGGCGCGCGCCTCAAGTCGAGGCCCAAGGCGCCGAGGCAAGAGCCTCATGGATTTTTCACACATCTTTACTCAAAATTCATCCTAAACTTAGACTAAGGATTCAAACTCTGTTCCGCTACGTCTTCTTCTTTACTCAAAATTCAAAGTATGGCATTAGTATTTGAGATTCATATGGGACTAATGTTTAACTTAATCCAACTCAACCAACTGGCTATGAGTGGACAGACCGTCGAGGCTTATGTACTAGTTTTGGATGTTATAATTAATCAATAGGAGACAAGCTCTTTCACTCCCTCCAAGTTATATAATTCACCCGCGCGTGCATCTCCTACCCCTCACATGTAGAGATTAAAAAAAAATGTGACATAGGGATCATAACAAAATAAGGTACTTCAGGCAACAACGGAGCAATCAATTAGCAGAGTCCCCTCCAAAAGCCTCCAAAAACCTAGTCTGAGACTCTGATCAAATGTTAAAACATCCAACTCAAAAACAATGGGATATGAGTGAAGACGTCGCCCAGGTTCATGTATTAGTTTTGGAGGTTATAATAAATCAATGTGAGACTAGCTCTAACTAACAAGTGACAACTAACATGCTATAATGGTATAAGAACAAAAATGAGTGCAAAAACTATGTTGCATCAGCGTTTACATGACAGATAGCTACCAAAAGTATGATCAAATTCTTTCGTATTTGACTAAGTTTATAGCTTGTCTGATAGTAGAATGAAACACATCCCAAGTTAAAGCGTAAGCCTCAGGGGCCTTCCAACTTACTGCTTACGGATTATTCAAAATAGTATTAGCATTAGAGCAAAAATAATAACCATGTAAATGTAAATCACTAATTCTTTGATCAAGAGAGAGGAGTCTACCAACTCAAAATGTCTCGATAGCTTATCCTCAACAGCAACAACAGACTTGTCGACCAGACTCCATCGTGCAAGTTGGAAACTATCCTCAACCTTGCCAAACTGACGACAGCTAAGACCAAATCACCGTTGATTGACACCAGAACCATGAGATGATGAGCTAATAATCTAACCTCTGGCGAATAATCAACAAGTCAAAGTACTTTTCTTGCGTTGTATTAAAAAACAAGCTGTCAGCTCTATATTTAAAAGTATCTTTTTTGGTCTGGTGGTAAGAATCCCCTTTGCCATCTATGAATATGAAATAGAGTGGATCTCCAGGATCATAAATGAAATGGATGGTTCCCTAAACCAGCCCCGCAAGCCTTCTCTAACCTTCAATCCATCAGCGACCAAAGAACCATTGTGCCTCCACAGATATGCAAACCTTAGATCATTGCAAACCCTCCCACCACAAACCTACACACTCTAGCACCCTCCAACTCCTTTGCGAAAACATAGGGCTGACACAAAAAACCAACCCTTTCAATCCATCTGCTTGACTAATCATAGATTTTACGCCCTATCATTCTTCATCTCTTCTCTTCCTATTCACTTTAAAATAGTACGATCGCTAGGCCAGTGAGGCTTTTATCATTGATTACTTAGTCCTTTATTTGTCCCACCGGTGCACCTTGTTAGTCCTTATTTTCTCCCCCGAGTTTAACTAGCATCTAAGTAGCACCAACATGGGCACACAACATAACACAGACATGCACTGACTGTAGACATGTAAATTCCATCTAAAGGGACACACAACACATTTGGGAGACGTTGAAAATTTAAGCTTTTGCTGAATTACAAAATATATAATGGGCATCAGATCAAAAATAACAAAACATACAAAGACGAGGCTATAATTGTGAATCTGTGATCTACATTAAACGGATCATTCCCAGTTACTAAAAGACCCATGTCAAACAGTTACTAAAAGACCCGTGTCAAACACTCGATACTCGAATATATATAGTTGGAATTCACCAGGAGACTTTTGTAACCCGAATATACCATGATCTATCCGTGTAGCTCCTATATTATGACCCTATGTAAACTCTATTTGTTCCATAAAAAAAGGAAAAAAGAAAAAAGAACTCCTTAGATGGACATTTAAACGACTCTGACACTTGCCCATACCTGACACTTGTACCCAAGTCCGTGTAAACTAGGTCGTAGTAGAAATACCATATATTTTTCATACACATATTCACTAAATTATTCAAAGATTGTTGTAACAGAAAAATCATTCACACATTATAATCCATTACCCATACCTGACACCTGTACCCAAGTCTGTGTAAACTAGGTTGTAGTAGAAATACCACATATTCTTCATACACATATTCACTAAATTATTCAAAACTTGTTATAACAGAAAAATCATTCACACATTATAATGCATCAACCATTGTCAATGACACAAAAAGAAGACTTTCCGAATCTTTGAACGTGTTCTAGAGTGTCCATCATGTTGTGAACGTGTTCTAGAGTGTCCATCATGCTGTGAACGTGTTCTAGAGTGTCCTAGCATGTCGTGCAAGTATCCATTGGTGTTCTGAGAGTGTCCTATCATGATGTGAACGTGTTCTAGAGTGTCCCCAGAGTGTCCCCTTGAAAAATTTTGGAAAATAAATATGAAACTTTCGATTCGAGTGAAACATGTCCAAAGAGCGTCCGGAGAGTTTTTGTTTCTAATAAATGTTTGACACTAGTACGTTGCCTCTGACGAGGTGTTTGTGCTTTATAGACTAGGAGAATAGGGGTGGTATCGGTGATGCGGCAATGTTTTTAGTGATATCGGACAATATAGGCATACCCATGTCACATCGCGTATTCGAAGTCCAAAATCCCATTAGAATTCTACCGATGTCTTATGTTGTGGATGATATGTACAACCCTGATCTTACCTCTCAATGTGGGAGTATGGATCGATTGTGTGGTGTAGAATAAGAACTAGTCACATGTCAATACAATAACCCATCCCAACTTAGTGCATGAGCCTTTTAGGCCTATCTTTTTCTAACTCGCTTTGAGTTTAATGCTTTAAAAGTTTTTATCTCTACATAATACATACATTTCTTGATGTACGTGGATTGGGGTCACTTGCAGCCTGGTGAATGAGAATGGAGAGGTCGATCAAAATGAAGTTTATAGCATTAGAACTCTCCCTCTTCCCTACTATCCACTTTAGAGGTGTTGTGCCGATATTCAGAGGGTAGCACAAATACTTTTTCGTGCTTATTTTAAGTTCGCAAGGGGATTGGATCCAAGGTGGAAGTCCCACACTTGACAGTATTCTTTTCTACGAAGTAAGGACTCTTAAAGCATCCAACTCAAAACCAATTGGCAATGAGTGGGAAGCCACCCAGGCTCATATACTAGTTTTCGAGGTGATAATTAACTGATGTGGGACAAATTCTAACATATTCCTGCAAGTGCAACCCCTGATTCGTTGCACTTGATTCGCACATGGGGAGGTCAACAAAGGTTCTGGAACATATGGATCACAACGGAACAAAGTGCAACTATAGCACAAACAAAGGGGAAAAGCTTCCGAATACCTAGCTCTGATACCTGGCACAACGAGGCGAGCGGCCTACTTCTGTTGCATTCGAGTCCTCTGTTTCCCCATACCAGCATCGTTGCCGCTTTGGTCAACCATCGCTCCAGAATCTTGAACAATTAGTTCCGTCTTGTAGTCGTGTCCATGATTTACCATGTGAGGTCTGTTAGTTTAGTGAGCATCATCGTGTCTCCTTTTCCCCTAGAGTAGAGGGTCGTGTGTCGAGTCCTTTTCATTTAGGTCATTTAGATATTTGGGATCCTATACGTTTTCCGTCACGCTCAGGATTTCAATACTTTGTTATTTTTGTGGATGATTTTCCAGACTTACTTATGTTTATCTTATGAAAGCACGGTCTGAGTTGTATACCATTTTTACATCTTTTACTATCTTACGCCACCGTTGCAGGTATATTCTCGTCGGCCGAAAGTTCCATCAAGGTGCCCACATCGTCCACCTCGTCGCGAGATCCAGAGTCCTCTCCCGATTCTCTTCCTGTTGCTCTTCGCAAAGGTACTCGTGCTTGCACTTCTCATCCCATTACTCATTATGTCTCTCATGCTCACTTGTCTCCCTCCCTTCGTGCATTTGCAACTTGTGTTTCGTCTATGTTTGTTCCTAGTACTGTCCAGGAAGCCATATCTATTTCTGAGTGGCGGACAACTATTTTTTTTGAACGGCAAAAAAAGATTTCATTGATCACTGAAAGATTACAATGACAATAGCAACAAGGAGAAAGCATCTAATTCAAAGAATCAAAGCCTAGTCCGAGACCCAATCCTCGATTCGCAAGAAGTCAATCGAGGCCCACACCTAATGGGCCCAGGCCCAACCCCAAAGGACCACAATGCCCAGATAGAAAAAAACAGCACAATACACCAAAACGCCCCCCAAAAAATCCAACAGCCAACGCCTATGCTTCGCCACCACCACCGTTGCACCATGACCGCTTATAGTGAGACGATCACTGCCACACCGTCGCCGGATCCAGGGGAACAGGCCCTTGTTGCTGACTCGGAGAACGGCTCGACCGCCTTACCATAAAAGGCCAAAAAATACTCGCACAACAACCACGCCGCCATCTCAACCCCCAGCCACTGCCAACCTTGTGCCGCCGCCCACCAGCCTCAGCCTGCAAAACCAAAAAACCCCAACCACAACACGAGCACTTAGCCATTAGGCATAAAACCGGTGCAACCCAACAAGCAACAACCTGCAGCAACGTGAAGAAGACCCGCCACAAACGCCCTTACCCGACCACCACCAAACCACCCAAAGTTCAACACCCAACTCCAGGCGCTGCGCACCACAAGCCGTTAGGCCAAGAACCTAAAACTTTTAGCAAAGATCCAGCGTGCCAGCAGCAGAACCGACGGGCCGTTAGGCAGAAGAGGCGCCAACCAACATTGACACCCACGTCGATCCAATCTAAAGAAGGAAGAAGAAAAGCTTTGGGAGAGAGGGGGATGGAGGAGAGAGGAAGAGAGGGAGGGAGGGGGCAGGTTCCAAGCCGTACCGCCAGCACCACATCTGGGACATCAAAACCTGCAAAAAGAAAGGAAAAAGAAGGAGAAGGGGAGGAAGGAAAAGGGGAGAGAGAGAGAGAGTGGCGGACAGCTATGGAGGATGAAATGTTTGCCCTTCACCAAAATGGCACTTGGGAATTGGTATCTCTTCCATCTGGAAAAACCATTGTTGGGTGTCGCAGGGTGTTCACTGTAAAATACTTAGACTTATGGTGTTGATTATACTGAGACCTTCTCTCCCGGTGCCAAGCATGGGTTTGTTCGTATTCTTATCTCTCTTGCTACTCGACTGGCCCTTATTCCAATTAGATGTCAAAAATGCTTTTTTGTATGGTGATCTTCACTAGATGCTACTCATGGAGCAACCACCTGGGTTAATTGCTCAAAGGGAGCGTAATCGGGTGTGTCGCCTTCGTAAAACGCTAAATGGCCTTAAGCAATCTCCTAGAGCTTGGTTTGGCAAGTTCAGTGATGCAGTTTTGAGGTTTGGCATGCGTCGTAGTAAGTCGGATCATTATGTTTTTTCTCTCACATCAGATAGAGGAAAAGTATTATTGATTGTCTATGTGGATGACATTATTATTACAGGTGATTATCAAAATGGTATTGATGAATTGGAAACCTTCATACATCAGCAGTTTCATACCAACGACTTGGGAAAATTATGATATTTCTTAGGCGTTGAGGTGGCACGCTCTAAAGATGGTATTAGTTTATCTCAAAGGAAGTATGTGTTGGATTTTGCAAGAGACTGGCTTGTTGGGAAGTAAACCTGTTGAGACTCCTATGGATCCTAACGTGAAACTGTGAGTTGGCCAGGGGGAGTTACTCCCTAATCCAGATTAATATCGTCGCTTGGTTGGTAAGTTAAACTATGTTACCATTGCACGTCCGAACATCTCCTTTACACATCTCCTTTACAGTTAGTATGGTGAGTCAGTTTCTGTCTGCACCTCATTTTCCACATTGGGAAGCAGTTCTTAGAGTTGTGAAGTATCTTAAGGCTCATCCGGGATGTGGTTTGTTTTATCCTGCTAGTGAACACTTGCGTGTTGAGGCGTTCACTGATTCCGATTGGGCAGGGTCATCATTTGATAGGTGATAAACTATAGGATATTGTGTCTTTCTAGGTGGAAATCTTGTCAATTGGAAAAGTAAGAAACAGACCATTGTTGCTCGATATAGTGCAGAAGTAGAGTACCGAGCCATGGCTCTACATGTGAGATTGTGTGGGTGCGCTCTTTTCTTGAGGAGATAGGAGTCAATGTGCAATTGCCTATGAATTTGTTTTGTGATAATCAAG
Organism: Gaultheria prostrata; assembly: GCA_036023075.1. Taxonomy (NCBI): domain Eukaryota; kingdom Viridiplantae; phylum Streptophyta; class Magnoliopsida; order Ericales; family Ericaceae; genus Gaultheria; species Gaultheria prostrata. Next base: position 15,219 of record JAXBDA010002213.1, on the reverse strand, counting down.
CAGCAATCCACATTGCGTCCAATCCAGTTTTTCATGAGAGGACTAAGCATATTGAAGTCGATTGTCATCTTGTTCGAGAAAAGTTGATTGTTGGTGTGATTGTTACTCCCATTTGTGTCTACAGACACTCAATTTTAGCTGATATGTTTACCAAACCACAGTTCAAGCCACAGTTAGAACTATTATGTAACAAGCTAGGACTTATTGATATTTATTCTCCAGCTTGGGGGGGAGTGTTAGAATATGAGTTTGTTCCACATTGGTTTATTATGACTTGTAATGAGTTTATGCATAATATAAATAACACTTATGAGTGTTATGGTTAATTAACACCCTTACACCTCTCTCTCTCTCTCTCTCTCTCTCTCTCTCTCTCTCTCTCTCTCTCTCTCTCTCAAACAACAGGGACAACTCAACTTGGGTATCCAGGCATGACGCTGGTGCTTTGCGGTGGTGTTCGAACTTAAATTTAATCCTAGAAATCTTGAGAATATATCAGTAGAGGAGGTGGATGATTTTTATTCGACATCTTCGTTGCCAGGTGCAAAGTTGGACCTTATCTACGTGGGTTTACCCCTGTGTTGTCTCTAAGGAAAAAAAGGAAGTTTTGGATTCAATTTAGAGAGGTTACACAACAAGCTGACGGGCTGCAGTGGAATAGATTCTCTCTCAAAGGGTGGAGGTTAACCCTGACTAAAAGGGGCGTTGTCGAGCTTGCGTGCTACTTTAAATCCTTATTCGTCATCCTGGTGTGGCAAAGTGGTTTGAGAAGTTACAAGCGGCTTTCTTGTGGGGATTTCTCATAGCGTATAATGGGAGAAGATTTCTAGCGGGAAATTGTTTTGTGTTCCTATTAGAAAGGGTCGTAATGAGTGAGAAGGCTGAAGATATCCAACAAGTTATTGTTAAAATGTGGATTTGGAGATTTTTGTGTTGGACAGAGAGGTGGAATAGGAAAGTGCTGTGATAGGTGCTCAAATGCACCTATCAAAGTTCCTTAACTTGTACTTTGCATGTCCGTTAATCGTGTTACTTGGTGCGTTTTATGTAGTTGCGGTGCTTACGGGCCTAACGAGTTGATGTTCACATAAATGGTAAATTTGGAGGATGTTTGGAGCCTTGGAATGCATGAAGAGAGGTTGAGGACTGACCACGACGTGCAAGTGAGCATTCAGCAAAAACGGTCCTGACCAAGTTCAGGTCGGTCAGGACCAACTCGGCAAATTAGAAGCTCTGAAAAATTGGTCAGGACCGTATCACAGCGGTCCTGACCGTCGGGGCTGCAGCAACAAACTAAAGCCCGTACGTCCAAGTGTAATTTTGAGGGTTTCTCTATAAATAGAGACATGCTACATAGGTTTAGGGGTTCCACTTTGGCGCTAATACTTTTGAGAGGCTACTTTGAGAGAGAAAACTAGGGTTCTTCATGTTCTTCGCGTGTTCTTCAAATCAAAGCATGCCGATCATCACCATGGGCAGCTAAACCCTTCTCTAAGGGGAGGATGAAGCTCTACACTAAGTAACCTAGTTCTTCTGTATAGATTAGGGGTTTTATTTGAGTCAGATTATATGTTCAGAACCCGATTTTATGGAAGTCAATAAAATCGTTTTACTTCTTCCAATTTGTTGAGTATTTGTGCACCGGTTTTCAAATACCGTTCATATAATTGTTTTCATTGATGTGTTTGGAGTTCTGAGATGGATTATGCTCGTGAGACGGATCGTGCCGCGATCGTGAGACGGTCTGTGCCGTGGGACAGTCCATGCCTTTTAACAATCACTAAATTCTCTTGACGATTATTGTTAGGGTTTGCAAGCCCTAGCAATAGTCCTTTGCGATTCGAATATTAATCCTATCTATACAATGCTTCGTAATGCGGTTGGGGTGGATTCTAAACTCTAGATCTTTTCCCAATTAGTTTCACCTTTTTAATTACTGCGCACTTTAGTTTAATAATTCCACAAACAATCAAACCTCTTTTTACCGAATTAAATTAGAAATTAATTGAAATTAACGCAACTCAGCCAATTTGTCTCCGTGGATCGACACTCGGACTTAACCGCTATTCTTCGGGATATTAGTTAATTCCCTGTTTTATAAATTATATTTTTGGTACGAAAACAACCTATCATGCTGGGTGCGAAATCTGCGAAGTGTGGGTGTGCTTGGGCAATGTGGACCTAATGGGATGTTCTTCATTCTCATGTCGTAGGTCTTTGGAAAGGAATTAGGAAGCGTTGGCGTCTTCAAGGCTTAACACTAGGTGGTAAGGGATGGTGGGAGGATCAAGTTTTAGGATCATGTGTTGTGCAGGGAGAGTAGTCGTGGGAGGCTATTCCTTCTAATATAGAGAGGTTGTCAATACAGGCGACAATTTTGATGGGTTCGGAGGCTCTTTCTATGTGCTTAAAACTTCTTTTGTTAGTAGCTTGTTTAGTTCTTTGTTAGTAGCTTGTTTAGTTCCACGTCGGAGGAGTGCAATCCTTCCATCAACTAAATTGTTTATCCGATATGTTCTTGGGACAATAGTGTACAAGAAGCTTTCGTTCATTGCCACTTTTTGAATACACGTGGCATTCCCACCATATTTTAAATATTTGCTTCAAAAAGATCATTGTGAGTCAAGGGAGGTGGTGTATGCACTATCCTACATAACTTGCATATGATACGAGCACAGAAAAGCACATTCTAAAAAGAAGGTCAACTTTTGAACAATAGAAAGCCACTTATCAAAGCAACGACTTCAAATTGTAAACGCGTAAAGGGATATGCTATGATCTTCTCATAAGTTTTGATCCTTGTCTTGCAAGATATGTAGATTATACACAAATTCTAAGGTCATAAAAAGAAACCCAAGATAAGGATTAAAGGTGAAGTTGTTCACATCACAGGAAGTGGAACACCAGACAAAAATATCTGATAAATCTCTAGCACAAATTTGGCTGCAAGCCAGGCAATATAAATTTTAGCTTGCCAACCCAAGTCAGCTAAGGTTAAATTACGGAATCAGAAACTTCAATTACGGGGGGGGGGGGGGGGGGTGAACAGAGAGAGAGAGGACATTGAACCCACCACACAGTCCTTCATATGGCACGAAATATATGTAAAGGGTAGCAGAACCAGATGTTCTGATGTACTCGTTCAATTTAGCAAGAATAACAATCACCAAACCCAGAATCTATAACTGGAAGCCTAACCAACCACCTCCAGCAGCAGTGGTGATGGTTATGGCTCTTCAAAACTGATATTATGTTCAGGTGGTACTCATTCAGTGAGCTCCATATCTTCCAATTCAAACCCTAAACCAGGCCTAAACTAAGAAAAGAACTCATCTCCTTCAATATGCAGCACAAAGGAGGTCTTGTCTGGGGAGTCGCAAGTACGAATATGAAGTTTTATCAAGTTGGTAACATGCAAAGCTTGCGAATGGTGACTGACTAATGAAAGGGAGCAATCTTCACTCAAATTTTGGGTTTTAATGGAGTAAATAGGTGATGATGGGGGATGATTTTGTTGAGATATTGGTCAAGGTCAGTGATATTAACCGAAACTACATAATAGTAAAAAATATTTGTTCAGGATCTCTTTCCTTGAGAAAAGAGATGTGGGGCTGTTTGTTGAAAACTTGAATGAGGTCAAACCTCAACTACAGAGGGGGATTCCTCAGAAGACTTATCTAAAAGTTATAGAGACGATAATTTGCACTACTATGATGAATTGATGATCATGACCCAGTCACTAATGCTGGAGCATGAGTGTCAGTGGGTGAGGGAGTGAGAACAAGAGTGCTTGTATTGAAAATATCACAAGAGCAGGAGCATTTCACAGAGGCTTATATGTACCTAAGAACCATATCTACCATATATATTTCTTATGACAAGTAAAATGAAACTCATCATTTTAATAGAGTTGGAAGCCAGCCGAATATCTTTTTAGTTCCTATCAGTGAGGTCGCGAACTTGAGACTTCTTGGAGGCAACCAACTCCCTTTCCAGTTGGCATGCACATTGGAAGAGCTGTGCAGACTGCACCTAGTTGGTATGTACATGGTGATATATGGTTGACTGATCTAGAACATGGGCCACAAATTGAATATTGTGAATGAGCATATTTTCACGCCGTTTCACTCGCCAGTCGTCAATCCGTGAGCTAGCACGCATAGGGAGGAAATGTTGTGGGATATTGGGAAAGCATAACGAGAGGAAAGGAAGATTGCTTTGCTTTTATGTGCTTTCATGTTAGGAATTGTTGTATAGTGCAATTTTTTAAGAGACTCCAGGAGCGGTCAAAGGCAATAAGGAGGTTCCCCCAAACATGTATGGGATTTTGGCTATTCCAAAAGTCTGGAAGATGTTTGCTCCAACGGGAATTTTACTGCGTTACTGGCTCATGTCTTCCGGAGATGTTTTCAAGAGTTAAAGGTCCTTCTTAGGTTGGTTCATGGCAGAAACGTTCAAGGAGCGAAAGATACATAGATACGGCAATGAAAATTGTTGGTGACCTTCATTGGGAGTAGGAAGGATTGGATTTCTCATTCCAAGGCTTCTGAAAAAGTTCCTTTGTTTAAATACATGGTGGATGTTTTGATGATCCATAAATTAAATCATGCTAGATGGGTAAGGTGTAAGAGTTCAGATAAGTGTGAGTCGTTTGGGGGCTACAACCAAAAGGCACAACCAGAAACTCCCAAATCTTCATTTGCACTACTCAAATTAGAACTCTAAATTCACTACAACGAATTCCGCAAGTAATAAAAGAAGGACGCAAAACACAATAAGTTTGACAAATAGAGAATAAAGAACTCATGAAGTGTTTTAAGGGTGAAATCTCAAGGAGTGTGCTTAGTGGCGTAACGGAGTTCAAAGGTACCAGACAGGTTTATGTTCCTTGCGAAACATGCTTTGTCCACCTCACAGATTTGTGCAGGAAAAAAACCGTTGGAAACTAAAAATATGAGGAGTTACGAAAAAGCAAGGGAGGCAAACCACTAGCCAGAATGCTTCCAAAACGGACCTCAATAATCAAGAACATAAATAGCAACAACACAATCTGGCAATGTATGAAGCAAAAATTAAGATTCAATTTCGCAAACTGTTACATAGTGACCTACAACTACGACAACATCATCTAAAATTGTCATTTCGCAGAGCTCGAGACTGATACAGGACAAAAAAGAAAAACAAAACAACGTGGATATGCGAACAGAAAATTACCACCCAAATGCTCACTTCTTCATAGGTAAAATCACATATATCCGATGGATACAAGCAACACCAACAGCAAGTTAGAAGAAATACTAATCTAGAGAATGAGTCCACATGAAACACCAAACCGGGTGAAGATAAATTCTCCTAATCACCATCCAAATGTACTTAAGTTACTAAACACAGCAACAAAAGGCAACAAAAACCCACTAGGCTATCAAAAGATACCAAATGCTTATGCTTGGGATAGTCAGACTTCTCTGGTTAATGTTCTCTTTTCATCAGATCAAATGCTTATGCTTAATGTGGAGATAGAGCTGAAGCAGTTTGTTGTGTCTGTTATCTATGGGCATAATCAGTCTTCTGCTAGGCATCAGCTGTGGGACGATCTAAAAATTGTTTCAAGCTTAGTTGGTTCTTTGCCTTGGATCGTTATTGGTGATTTCAATGCTATTAGATGGTATCATGAAAAGTCTGATCCTCATCATTTTGATGCCAGATCAGCCAATGAGTTCAATAGCTGCTTAGATGCCATTGGCATGGAAGATTTGACTTCGTCAGGGTTGTTGTATACCTGGTCTAATAAAAGAGTAGGAGTGGAGCATTGTAGTAGCAGATTGGACAGAGCTTTGGTCAATACCTCGTGGCAGAATTTGTTTACCGAATCAGCAGCAGTTGTCCTTGTTCCAGGTGTTTCTGATCACAGTCCTATCCTGGTATCCATTCTTCCTTACAAAGGGGGTAAGAAGCCCTTCAAATTTTTCAATTTCTGGTTGAAACATGAGAAATTTCACTCTATTCTTTCTCACTCTTGGGCTATGCCTATTGATGGTTCTATATCTCCCTTTGCCCTTCTTTATGTTAAGCTGCGACGTCTGAAACCTTGTCTTCGGCAGTTTAACAAGCAGTTTTACAGTGATATTCAAAATAGAGTCGTGGCTGCCAGGAAAGAGTTATCTGATATCCAGCAGTTATGTGCTAATACATCTTCTGACCCTATTTTGATTGGCTATGGGAAACTTTGCTTGGTTCAATACAATGAGTTAAGGATGGCAGAAGAGGCTATGTACAAGCAAAAATCTAGAATCAATTGGTTAAATTTGGGGGACAACAATACGAGTTTTTTCCATAAAAAGTGGCTAGTCATAGGATGAGGAATAAAATTCTGACAATTTTTGATGAAAGTGGAGCTCGGTTAGAGGAACCTCAAGCTGTTAAGGATGAGATTTTGAGATTCTACAAGCAGCTGTTGGGGTCCAAATTTGAGCTAAAGCGGTCTTCCAGGGGTCTTAGGTTTGCAAATTTAGTTCCTCCTTCCTTTCATGAGTCTTTAGTGGCTCCTGTTACCCCTGCTGAGATCACTGATGCTATTTTTTCTATTAATGGGGATAAATCCCCAGGGCCAGACGGATTCAATGCCTTTTTCTATCAGAAGAAGTGGTCTGTGGTGAGCAATAATGTTATCTCTGCTATTACTCATTTTTTTCAAACAGGATGTCTCCCTCGCAAAGTAAATGCGACTGCTCTCACCTTGATTCCCAAAACTAGTTGTCCTCAATCTATGAAGGAGTATCGGCCTATTGCTTGTTGTAATGTGTTATACAAAGTTATTACAAAGATATTGGCTAAGAGAATGCAGCCTGTGTTACCCCATATTATTAACAAGGCTCAAGCAGCCTTTGTTAAAGGCAGATCTATTTCTGATAATATACTTCTTATGCAAGAGCTTGTTAGGAATTATCACAGGGACTCTAGTATGGCTAAGTGTGCGATCAAAATTGATCTCATGAAGGCCTACGATTCTGTGGACTGGGAATTCCTTTTTGAGGTTATGGAAGCCTTACATTTTCCTAGCCAATTCATTACTTGGGTAAGGATCTATATTTCTTCAGCAATGTACTCTGTTGTTGTGAATGGTGAGCTGGAAGGATTCTTCAAGGGTAAGAAAGGTCTCAGACAAGGAGATCTCCCCTTATCTTTTCTTATTAGTTATGGAGGGCTTATATTCCATTCTCCAGCAGAAAATTCAAGATGGCAATTTCACATATCATCCTAAGTGTGACACATTATCCATTTCTTTTCTAGCATTTGCTGATGATTTGTTCTTATTGGCGGGGGCCGACACTTCTTCTATTCAGATTATTAAAGATGCTTTGGCAGATTTCTATCATGGGTCCGGTTTAAAACCGAACCTTCAGAAAAGCCTCATTTTTTTCTCTGGGACTAGCATTGCTGTTCAAGCTGAGATTCTTGGTATGCTTCCTATCCTTAAGGGTTCTCTGCCAGTAAGGTATTTGGGGGTTCCCTTGATCTCATCTCGGCTTCGCTATGTGGATTGCATTCAGCTTAAGGAGAATACTCAGAAGAGGATAAACAGCTGGTCTATTAGATCCCTTTCTTTTGGTGGCAGAGCTCTCCTTATTCAATCAGTGCTATTCAATATGCAAACATATTGGTGTTCATTGTTTATCCTTCCTAAGAGAATTTTGAATGAAGTTGAAGCATTGCTGAGGAACTTTTTATGGTCAGGTCTACATCTTAGAAGAGTTTGTGCTAAAGTCAAATGGATGGAAGTTTGTGTTCCTAAAAATGAAGGCGGCCTTGGCTTGAAATCCCTTCAGGACTGGAATAAAACAACTATGTTGAGACATCTATGGGCTGTTTGCAAGATGGAAGAAACTCTTTGGGTACAATGGATTCATAGTTATATTATTAAAGATCATTGTTTTTGGTATATGAAAGTTCCGTTGGATTGCTCGTGGACGATGAGAAAGCTTTTCAAGCTCAGAACTATAGGCCAACAGTTTGTGAAGCATGCAATTGGCAATGGACAAGAAACTTATTTTTGGCTGGATAATTGGTTTACTACTGGTCCTTTGTATAAACTTCTCGATGATAGAACCATTTCTGTCATTGGCAGAGCTTTATTTGCTAAGGTGAGTTCTATGATACACAATGGAAATTGGCTTTGGCCTAGGCCTAGAAATCGCAGAATTCAGCATATTCAGAACTCTATTGCTGATTCTATGTTGCCTCAAGTGGAGCGGGATGATGAAGTGGTTTGGATTGGCTCTCCTACAGGGAAATACATTACCAAACACACGTGGGAAGCTATTCAAAGCAAGAGAGAGAAGGTTCCTTATGCTCATGTGGTTTGGTTTTCTAATAATGTTCCTAAATGGGCCTTCATACTATGGTTAACTTGCTTAAAGAAGCTTTCCACGAAAGATAGGCTTAGACGCTGGGGGATGAGTGTGGACCCAATTTGTGTGCTATGTAATCAATCCGAAGAAAGTATCCAGCATTTGTTCTTTAAGTGCGACTATTCCGGAAGAGTTTGGGGGAATATTTTGGCTAGATTTCAGATCTGTAAAGGCTTCGAGGAATGGGATAATGAAATTGCTTGGGCCATTGGTTTCTGCAAAGGGAAGAGCTTTAGATCGTTGTTGGTTCGACTGGCCTTTGCTGGAGTTGTTTATCACTTGTGGATTGAGCGAAATTCACGAGTGTTTGGAGGTCGCCATAGTAGCTCTGAGGAGGTCTTGGCTTGTATTGAGGAGAATATTCGTTTGAAGATGCACATGGGGAAGTTCCCTAACTCAAGGGAAAATAGAAGTATATGTGATTCTTGGCATTTTTCTCATAGTATTTTAGACAAAGGTGTAAATAGAACCTAGTGGTTGGAGAAGTTTGTTTAGGACTTTTTCTTTGGAGCAGTTAGTTTTTGTGGGCTTGCCCTTTGGTTGTATTCTTTTGGTTGTTTATAAAATTTACTCTTACCAAAAAAAAAAAAAGATACCAAAACATAAGCACAAAAGAAAAAGATCGTCAATCATCTCCAATTCTCTAAAACATGAGTACAGGCCAATTACTATAAACTAATACCAAACATAATGAGTCTCAAACCAAATCCTGAAAAAAAAAAAAAAAAAAAAAAAACCCATGACTCCCAGTTGTCAAAACATAATCAGAAACCTAGCATCAGAAACCAAACCCGAAAGCCCCACATGACACAACCCAATTGTCAAAACAAAATTATAAACCAAGCAACAGAAACGTTGACAGAAAATGACGACTACGTTAAACCTTGATACACAAACATAGTGAGGCAAAACCACAAGCCAAAATGCTTCTGGACCTACCTCAATGAACAAGATCACCTAACACAGCAACAAAACATCATTTAGTTATAACTTATAAATGAGAAAAAAAAAAAAACAATTTGAAAATGAATTCGGCAAATAAGTAAATAACTAGGAGCAACATTCCAGAATGTACAACTTGAAGTGTATAACAAATCAAATAGAAAATAACCAAAGTTGGCAACCGTCCCCCAAATTATAACCTAATCTCAATTCTCGCCATCTATGAACTCGCATAAGACCTTGAATGGACTACCAACCACACGATAACACAAACTTTGAGAAGAATCAAATCAATCACCACAAGAAGCACGGCACACAACTATACGTGTTTTGGGAAGACTTCCAAGGCTTGAATTTTCACTAAATTCTCAACTACAATCTCACAACCCAACCACCCAATACCCGAATGGAGCCCGAAACAAACACCATCCAACCATGTTAGAGCCAATACTCCTCTACAGTAAAACAGCGTGAAGCCCCACATTTGGCTAAACCATAGTTAGCCAAAATGTACCGAAGTTACCAAATACATCAACAAAAAGCAATAAAACTAAAAAATCCCAATTGGGTATCTATCAATTCCATGCACAAATTTATTGAGCTCGAAAACACCTCCAAAGCCCGTTCCCACGTGTGGAAATATGGTAATTACTTAATTATCTACGGTGGATTAGGGAAAAATCGAGTGAAGAAAACCTTAATGTGTATGGTCTTTGATCTTTGAGATTATATTATAGGGAAAAAAAAATTGCAATACTCTCTCAAAAGTTAATTTTGAATAAATTTACACATTCAAAATTCTTAGATTTAGTAGATTACAAGGAAATTATGTCATCCCTTGCACCGAACGGCACAACACTACTAGACTTCTATGCAAATGTTATAAAAAAAATGCATCCAAAACAAACACAAACTCAATTGCTAAATACCCTCTAAAACTCTACCGCAGACCAATTACCCCAATTTAACACGAAAACATGATCAGCATCATAACACATATGGAACCAAACCCAAAAAAGAAAAAAGAGAAAAAACAAAACAAAACAAAACCCAGTAGTCACATCCACTCGAAAACCTTGCACTGTGTTTGGAACTTGGGAAAGTGAGAGAAGAAAAAGAAAAGACTTGAGGTGGTAAATGAGGATAAAAATTTAAAGAAAATTTTACTGTGCACAATAGTTGAATTTGTTATTTTCTCACCAAACAATGGAAGAAAAAACTTTTCAATTTTCCCTCCTTTCCTTCTCTTTTACATAGACCAAAAAACACAATCAGCATCATAACCCAAATGAACCAAACCCAGAAACCAGAAACCAAAAAATAAGAAACCCAGTTGTCACATTAACTCAAAAACCATAGACCAAAACGAGAATTTAAAGAAAACCCCAAAAAATGAAAACAAACCTTGGTGGTCCAGAGCCTGTCGCTAGAAGCAACTCCGTACCATCCACGAGAGACAAGAAGTGATAGTGCCACGCTGCGTGCGTCTAGATTCCTCACTATCTTCATCATTACATCTGACCCAAACAACACCAGAGGATCCTGCTTATAATCCACAGAATCCTCCTCTGCTTTTTTCTCTCTTGAAATAAAAATCTCTCTTTTCTTTTTCTTTCTCTTCTTCTTCACGGAATTCTCTCCCACCTCATCGTCACCAGACGACCCAATTGAGCAGTGATCATTAGCTACACCGTCGCAGTCAACAACTGGGTAGGAGTCGTTTTCCACATCTGGGTTCTTGTTTTTCTGCTTCTCTTGCCCCAGTTCTGAGTCATTCGCCTCAGCCATTGAAGCAAAAGAAAAACTCAGAAGAAGAAAACTTGTGATAATGACTAAAACTAGATGTGTCATATATACATATACACATGCAAATAGAGAAGAGGAAAGAGAGAGAGAAAAGCGGATGGGGACAACAACAACTACGATTAAACTCGGGCGATATTTTTCTTGGAGTTTTGTGGCATTGGGTGCAGGGGGCAGCGCAGCGTAAGGAACCTGCACCCGCATATATGATGACGTGGCGAATCAGCCTGTGATTCAGTGGGTCCGGTGTCCAGCCAAGGATGGGCGTGAGTTTGACGTGGCGGAAGGGTAAGTGATTCTAGCACGTGCCAGAGAGGACAAAGTTTTGGTTGGAGATTTTTGTTTTTTTTGTTTTTGGGTTGAAGAAATTACTGTAATTTGAGAAGAGATTATTGGAGGAAAGTTGGTACGCCATTCTTATCCTTCGGATCGAAGCAAAGACTGCGACGATATTTCCTGGTGGGGATTCTTCCCATTCGTAGGTCGGTTTTTTCTTTTTCTTTTTTCTAACTCAAGTTTCCATGTCAACTTATAGGAACCTCGATTGATTCTGGAGATCAATCACATCATGTATTAATGGGGCATTAGAGGAAGCTAAAGTAAAATTCCATATTGACTTTTCATAAAAGAGGTGATAGTTTGTACTTAGAGAAGTTTCGAACCTAAGACCTAGGATTAAATGAATTCTTAAGTTCCAAGAGAATTATAAAAATAAACGACTTAGAGTATCACTAGTGGTATACTCAAATCGGAAACGGGTGGGTGTTGTGCACTTGGGTGTTATGCACCGTGCTATACACCTCTTGGCCGTCCGATTGTGTTTTGGACGGTCCGGATGTGTTTTGATATTTTTCCAATAAAAGTAAATCAACATTAAAGTAAAATTGCCGAATGCATCCAGGCTGTCCAAAACATGATCGGATGGGCGAGCAGTGCACAATACAGTGCATAGCACGCAGGCGGCAAATTTAACCACATAAACACCTTTTACAATTTAACAAGTCACTTTTCAAAAAACTTACAAAATCAGACTCTCTATTTTAACTTTACTCCTATTTTTCTACTCAATAATCACAGCAACCACACTGGATTATTTTTCCAAATGCCTTTTTCCCATATTTTCTATTCAGTAGTTTATTCAATAGTCGGACACTTTTTGTCCCTGCCCCACAAGTCTGATGACGTGCAAGAGAAAGAGGTGGAAAAAAGTAATAAAAAATTGAGAAGTGAGTGAATAGTGACGACGCAAATTTGCATCGGTACTGTAGCAATAACAAATTTGGTAAATTATTTGGTGAGCCTGATTTTGGCTCAATTTTGGGGGGCTGGCTCCCTAAATTTGATCAAAAGTTAATTTGGGTAACCTGATGAGGATGCCCTAACTAGGATGCCCTAACTTGATTACTTCTGCCGCCAGGTTCCACAGGTAACATACACGTGTAATACTTTAGCCTCTTTTTAAAAAAAAAAAATTAATTGGCTATCCGAGTTAGCTTGCGTGTTGTTGTAATGATTGTAATTTGATCATTTCACAAGACCAAAAGAAAGTGAAATCTCCAACCAAACTGCACATATTGGTTTGTTTCAACTAATCCTCCTATGGACCTTTTGCTTAAGTAATCAAGTTTTCAATGGAAGTAACGAATACCAAAAAAAAAAAAAAATTCTTCAACCCTCTCTACCTCTTTTGGCTTTAGTGACAAGAAGACAATAAAAGCAAGCCAGCTCAAAAAACTTGTTTCAGATAAGAATTTTCCAGTAAAGGGTTCAGCTTGCCAATAGTGCCCCTATGTGGCTTCTTTCTCTCTCTAGGATGAGATTAGTGCCCTGAGTGACTCTCCACCGCCCCACCACCCTTTCCCATTTATCTTCTCTGTTCTCACCACCATCTCTACCCTTCTCTCTCTCATCCATCTCCGATCTCCCCACCTTTTCCACCATACACCCCCTCGTTTCTATTCCGTTCACTCATTCTCTTTTCTGTCTAACCTTCCTTTTTTTCTTTCGGTTTAATCTTGTGAATCTCTCTGGTATGGCTGAGTTTGAGAGTATCGACCTAGACGAGGGTTTTGGTGACACTGAGGTGAATAACAGCTTGTGCTTAGTGGGTAAAGTGATTAATGGGAAGAATATCAGAGCGCCCACCCTCTTAAGTATCCTTAGTGCGGCCTGGAGAACCAGGGCTCCATTCTTTGTGGATGAATGGAATAACAACGTGTTTTTATTTCGCTTTGGAAATGCAGAGGATAGACCTAACATTGTGAATGATGGGCCTTGGTCGGTTATGAGCAATCTCCTGGGATGATAGTCTCTGAATTACAGTTCAACACATGCCCTTTTTGGGTCCAAATACACGGTTTACCGGTGGAAAAACTCAGTAGAGCTAACGCTGAGATTATTGGCTCTCGACTGGGACGGCTCCTAGCGTTAGAAGCAACATCTGATGGATACTGTTTGTCACGGGGTTTCTTACGAATCCGTGTGGAAATAAATATCTCACACCCTCTCCATAGAGGCTTTTGGCTTCGGGGAAAAACCGACCCTAGTAGAGATCGTTGGATCTCATTCAAATACGAAAAAATGCCGGATTTCTGCTATGCTTGTGGAAGGTTAGGGCACGATAATCGCGGGTGTCGTTTCATTTCTAAAGAGGATGGTGAGAAATCTGGATATGGACCGGAATTACGGACTGGCCGTGCAAAGAAGAGTGCCACTCCCATTGAAGTTATCCGGGCAGAGGCCGACGCGGCGGAGGTCAGGGTCCAAAACCTAGTTCCAAGGCGGCCGGAGATACAGACTCAGGAGAGAGGAGCGCGTGAGGTGGAGGAGCGCGTGGTGCGAGAGACGTCACATTCCCGTACTATGGAGCAGCAGATAGTGGTGGGTGAGGTAAGACAAAATTCTGTGCTGTGTACGTCTGGTGGTGATATTCAGAGGACAGGTGTCACACAATTAAGGGTGCCAGGCGCCCACATGGTAATTCCTTTGAGTAGCGAGCAAGGAAATGAAAATGCGGTTTTGTTGGGATCATATTTTGGTGGTTCGGGTCAAAATAAGGTAAATTCTCCTCTGTTACCTGTGATCTGTACTAGTAGCCCATCTTCTAATGGGTTGGGCTCGCCGACAGGAGCCCATTACTTTGTTACGGAACCCCTTGACAGTCCAAGAATTTCTCATCCAGCCCAACCTTCTTCATATGCTATTACACAGGCCCAACCTTTGTCTCTTACTTTTAACCCCTTTTTAAGCCCAAACAATACCCCTGACCATGATTCAAACCAATCTCTAAATACCTGTGTTCCAGTTCTGACAAAACCTCCTTCCCCAAAATCCACCGACATTCCTCTAGCTACTGTCTTCAATTCTCTCTCGCTTAGAGAAAGTCGGAAGGAGATTCTTCACCTTCAAACCGATCCAAACTCCTCCGAATTTGCTCACCTCCACAAAAGACTGCCTCAATTCCGTCCACTATCAACCGCTGTACAGGAAAATCTAAGAGAGGGCCGGTTAGGGCAAAGCAATCTCCAAAAAAGGCCGGCTCAGCAAGGAAAAATGTTCTCAATGAGGAAAGACTTTGGGATATACCTATTAAGCAAGGGATTGATGGCGCAGGTGAGTCGATATCCATTCCACTGTCTAATTCTGATCATATGGGTACTGATAAGAGTGGAATGGAGGTTTTGGTGAATAGGGATAATGGGCGTGTGGCTTTCCCGGAACAGCCACAATCCTTATGCTGATCCTAACCTGGAACTGTCAAGGAATTGGGCGTACCTTGACAGGCCAGGCTTTGGGTGAATTGGTTCATAAAAATTGCCCCTCCATCGTCTTTCTGATGGAGACAAAAAATAATAAGGCTAAGATGGATGCCATTCGCCATAAACTAGGTTTACTTAGTAGCTGTTATGTGGATCCTGATGGTTTGTCAGGAGGTTTAGCGCTGTGGTGGAATAATAGTGTTGATTTGGGTGTGGAGATGTCGAGTAAAAACTTTATGCATGTGTCTGTTACAGATAATTCGACTCGTAAGGTTTGGGCTATGACTTTCGTGTATGGTTGCCCCTCT
>JAXBDA010002212.1:0-44827 GCA_036023075.1 Gaultheria prostrata | reverse complement strand
GAGGAGAAAGAGAGGAGGAGGGGGAGGGGGGGGGGGGGGGGGGGGGGGGGGGAATTATTCATGTTTGTACTCATTTTTTGCCGGATCTATCACTATCGTTGCCGGATCTACCAAACATTGTCGAAGTGACGAAGTTGATACTGTCCTTGCATAATCTAATCCCGGCGTGGCCAATGATGAAGAGGGTGGAGAGTTGGGCCAGAGATGGAGTTGAAAGTAAGGGGTGGGGCGGAGGTCGTTTGCATAATAGGGCTTATATAATTGAACCGAACCTATATAATCGAACCGAGCTTTTAACAAGCTTGTTTACTAAACGAGCCTAAAATTCGAAATCGAGCTCAGCTCGAGCCTAGCCACATGATACTCGTGATCAGCTCGATTCGTTTACATACCACCTTCCGATTGGGTGCTGGCAAGGCCACCTAATGTCATTAACCAAACTAGCTTAACTTGTTTAATCAATTATACTATCTCCATCCATATTTGTTAATCAACTTTCACTATTTCACACCTCTTAAAAAATTACTTATATTTATATTCGAATCTAACATTATACTATGAAATTTTCAAAATCATCAAACTTGTTATAAATTGGAAAATACCGACAATTTAAAATATAACACTAATATCGAAAATAGACCAACAACACAGACGGATTAAATACTTTATTACTGCTTCCAAAAGTGGGTCTTAAAAATAAAAAAACAGAGCAATAGAATCTGCATCCGATCAAAATCTAAAGTAACGATCAACTCTTTCCTTGTCCTTCTAGTATTTCATAAGATGCTTTGTCTAATAAAAACCCATTTGTACATGTCGCTTTTCATATAAATAAATAAAAACTCCGAAACCACAAAATATCAAATAACCAAAAACAAAACAATAATAAAAAAAAGCTACGATCGTAGCCGTCAAAAACTCCAAAAAAGATCGATCAAGCCGGCTAATCAAAACCCAGCTCCATTGTCTTTCCCTTCAACCCGTGAGATCGTGAAACCGGCTCCAAGCCTAGAGTCAACTCCAGCTCAACCTCCCCATCCTCATCAGCCGCTTCATTCGGCTTCCCAACTAACTCCGGCTCCACCTCGACTCGGCTCACAAACGAAGCCACCTCCCGGCTCTCCCCCTCGCCGGACTGGTGACTCAGCGACGAGTCGTGACTCGTCGACCTGTTCAACTCGTCGTGACCCGATTCACCGTCACACAAGTTGCGCGTAGCCTTGGGCTTGGCGGCGGACTTTTTGAACCGGCACCGAGTCCTGACGCGGTGAAGATCTTTCGAACCGGACGAGTTATCCTCCTTGAAAACGTGTCGGACGTCGTAGGCCTTTAGCGGCGGCCCGTTGTTGCACTCGGCTGAATCGGAGGCTATTGGGGTAATCGGAGCTCCGTTTAGAACGGCTTCGACGGCGTTATGACACAGCAACCATGTTCCTGACCAGAGCAACCCGACCGACCCGTATATCGGGTTCACGATCCTTCCACATGCTTCGTAGAGTAGTGATCGAAAGATCGCTGTAATCAAGTGAACAAACGAATCATTACAAGGGCATTTGGATCACAATTTCAGGTGGTACAATTTTGGAGGACCTGAACGATCTACCTAGGCTCTTTTTTGAAAAAAAATTTGGGTACCGGGTGTATACTACGTGTCCGACCGTACATAGTACACCCGGATATTACATTTGGGTCATACAAAAGTGCATCAGACAGCTCAGATCGAAATTTTCCCATTCCAAATCCCGACCGTCTAAAACCAAAATGAACGTTGGATGTACCCGCTCGGCACTGAAAACTCGTTTTGGACCCATATTGATTAAAAGTGCTAAAAATAGTCAATGCATGTGAGGATCTGTCTCGAATTCCGTATTTAATCGTTTTAATAACACTTTTACAACTTTTTATAAAAAAAAAATTTGGAAAACCACCAAGAAAATTGTTCGTTCTTTAAAACTCGATGAAGGCCGAAAATCAATTATATCTGATGTCGATTTATAAATTTTCAGAACATGTCAATAACATTTTTTAGTATTAATTATGCTATGAGTGTAACATATATTTACCAGGGCGGAGGTGTTCGGGGCCGGCGTTGAGGAGGTTGATGAGACCGGCGCGGCCATAGAACTTGGCGAGGAAGACGGTGGCGTTGGCCTGTGAGTCGGGGCTTTTGATCCACTGAAGACAGGGTCTGATGCTGCAGTTTTCACTGCATCCTTTCCGAAGGACCCTGCATCCGTTGCAGCTCATCCGCATTGTTGTTCCCACTTCCAGTTCAACTTTTCTAGAGAGAGAGAGAGAGGAGAGAGAGAGAGAGGAGAAATGGTGATAGAGCGGTATATATTGTAGAGAGAGAAAGAGAGAGAGCATGTGTATGCAGCATATATAAGCAGTATAATATGGGGCAGTGGGTTTTGGGGTGGGTCCTTGAGGCCGCAAGCTGTTTCAATAAAACCAGGTTTTCCACGTTCAAGGGATGTGGAGAGGCATGTCCCACCCACTAGTCATGTCAGTTTTGGCCCAGTAGTACTCCCTCCGTATAGTCCACCATAAAATTACGGGTAATTTTTTAATTTCAAAATTTTGTACTTATAAACAAAAAAAAATTATCAATATTAATTTTGTTTTGATAAATCTTTTAATACGATGTAAAAAATTCAAAATTTATTTTGGTAAATATATTAATTTTTTAATTTAAAATTTACACGTAGTTTTGTAATGGACTATTACATTTGACGGAGGGAGTATTTGTTTTTTTTCATCTTTGTAATTTTTTTTTGTGTTCCTTAGTTTTTTTCCGTATATTTATGGATGGTTTTTTTAGTATATATTATTGATTCATTTTGAGGAGAAGAATCGAGAAAGTAGAAAATAACCATAAATCTAGTAGACAGATTTTTTGAAAAAAAACGTTGAGTTTGTATTTTTACTAGTTCGATTCCTCTTATTGAGAAGAACTAGTAATACTCAAATAACTTGACGCAAAAATAATGGAAGCTGGAAAAAAAAAATCAAACACGAACAAAAACATAAGTAAAATGACTATTAGGCCAAACTTTGCCTCATTAGTTTTGAATCACGGGCAAGCTGTGTTTCAGATCATTTTAGCACAGTAATAAATTAATCTTCGAGAGCACTGAATAATTAGACCCCACTCGTGCATTTTCGAAAGCATGTTTATACTATTTCCGAAGTACAAAAAAAAAAAAAAAAAAAAAACGTGCCTATTGCAACGAAGTATCAACCACGCCAATGAATGGCGCGTTTCTTCACTTTCCAATGATTAAGTTAGAAGCCCTCTTGGCATAGGGAGGTAACCAACCAACCATCCTCGACCGGAGGTGCAGAAACACTATGAGGTAAATAAAATAAAATAAAAATTGCGTAGTGTATTCCACATATATTTCTTAAACAATATTTTTGCACATATCTCCTGAACACTCTACGGATTACAATACTGACCGCCATACTTCAAACAGCCTAAAACATAAAACGCAAAATGCAAAGAGTAAAAAATTGAACTTCTTAAACACCCCCTTAATTTTTTTCTCATTCACCGCTCAAAATGGACAAAGATTATGAGATTCAAAAAGAGGAAAAGATGAATCAATGGCTATGGATATCCGATCTTTGATCAGTCAATTTCTTTTTGTGTAAATAATCTACTCGATGAACGTATGCAATTTTATCGGGAAAAAAAATTAAGGACATGCCAGCAATTGTCACACAGCACTCTGACCTTGTTCATGTGGAACCATTGTTACGCATCGTTTTTGGCTTTCATCCTCGCATTTAAATAAAAAACCAAAACACATTCCCGTATAACCATTGTTACGCATCGTTTTTGGCTTTCATCCTCGCATTCAAATAAAAAACCAAAACACATTCCCGTATAATACATTCTTTATTTTCAAGCCACCACCAAAAACTAATGCTGCAAAAGTGAAAAATAAAAGATAAAGCATCCAAACAGGCCCATAATGTGAATCAAACAGGTTCTCTAGCATCACAGCACCGGCTGCTAGTGTTCCCAGAACAGGGCTAAAAAGATGATTACCAAAAGAAAACAGTTTCCAGGGAAAAGTAGTTGGTGGGCGGCCATGGGGTGGCGGAACCCGTTTTCAGTACCGAGCGGATACCACGTGACACTTGCGTCGCACGCATCGCCACCCGGTATTCAAAAAAAAGAGAATTCAATACATTTATTGACGATTCGGATGCAGTGTTCGGATACCCTCGTGGTACCACCCGGTATTCAAAAAAAAATCATGGCGTGCAAGAGGGGATTGGATTGGTCCAAAGTGGGTGGTGCGCGTGGAAAACACGTGAAGGTGTCAGAGTGCGGTCGAATCGCCACATACTAACGAGTGGGTCCCCGCCCCACATGGCTTCTGCCTTCTCTCTCTAGCGCTCCTGGTTTTCGGGAAGTCGTGTTCCGTGACACCACTCCACCCCCTAAAAAAAGCCAGCTTTTTTGGAATTGTAAAATATAGAAACCGGTGACCGGTTTCTGGTTTTGGGTTCTGTGGGCGCAAAAGGGGACCAATGGGCCATCTACCGGTTTTTGTTTTTGTCAAAGTCTCTTTGGGGATTATCAAAAAAAAGTCTCTTTGGGTGTCCCATGCTTATCCCATAAGCTAGGACACACGACCACCTTGTTTAGTTGGGGTTGTGAGAACTCGGGTTTTCAAAATCGAGTTCTCAAAAGTCAAAACCCCAACCCAAAAACCCTTAAAAATTCTTGACAACACTTGAAAATCCTAATCAGCCAAAAAACATCGACTTCTCTCTCTAGTTGAGAGCACCTCTCTCTAGCCGGCCCTAAAAACTCTTCTCCAGATTTGGTCTCTCCTCAGGGGGGGAGGCTCCTCTCCTCCTTCCGCCTTCTCCCCCCGTCTCTTAGATCCCCTTTCTCTCCTCCTCCCTCACCTTCTCCCTGTTAGCGTGTTCACGCAGCCGGTTCTAGTTCTCTTCGCGGCTGCTGCTCCTTGGATCAATGTGGATCGGTCCTCTTGTCGTCGTCTGTCGGTGGTGCGATCCGGCGCACTGGGTTTTGTTTCAGCGAAGTGGAGGCGACGAGGGGTGGCTTGCATGACGGTAATAAGGAGGGTCGGAGTTGAAAGGTTTTGCCGGCGGCTAGCGCTTGGCTGTTAGAACCGGTCTGGATTTCCCAGATCCGGTGGTTTGCGGTGGTGGGCAATAATCAACTCGTTCGTCACCCAGTACAACTCGGTCTGACTCGGTTCAACTCTGCGTGAGGTGGTTGGGGCAGCTTCGTTTTCATGGGTTTTTGTATGTGTTGAATTAGTTTGGTAAATTTATTTCATGTTTGCTTGTTTTTCTGTTTGGCCGAACTGGTTTTTCCAGTTTTCCGGTGGTTTTTATGGCTAGATCTCATCCGGTTTACTGTCAATGGGGTGAGCTGGGCTCCCGTGTTTGGGTTGCTCTTCTGCTGGTTCTTAGACAGAATCTATGCCGACACGTAGTGTTGGTCTGCTTCGTGCAGTACGATAATCTTGAGCCTGTTATACCCTTAGTGGTTGTGCTCGTATCTTGTACTCAATAGTTAGGGTTCACCCTTGTATTGTGTTTGAGATCTTATTATGAAATGAAATGTTTCTCATATCAAAAAAAAAAAAACACTTGAAAATCCTTGAAAACCGAATAAGGAAAGGTTCTCAAAACCCGATTTAAAAATCCCAACCGAACAAGGCCACTTTTAGATTGATGCTTTCTTGTACCAGTACTACTTTGGATTGATATATACTCCACTAATTACATTAGAAGACTAATTTTAGTAATATACAATGACCTCCTTGTAAAAAAATAATGGGGAAATGATTTTCTGTGACCACCCACACTGACTGTCCTGTTAATTATTAACCTAACTATGTGACTCAAAATCTTAATCACGAGTTATACAGTAGCTCGGTGTGTGCCCTTATATTTTATTCTACAATTTCTTTGCACACCAATGTGGGGCTCGGGGTCTTACAATCTTCTCATCTTATGATGCAACAACGTCTTCACTCCATTGGCCCAGCTGCATAACACTTTGCTCTTACTCCGGGATTCAACTGTGGCTCTCACAGATTCCAGAGGGGGCCCCCACCATGTAGATCGGGCTTGTGCTCTAATCCCACCTGTAATGACACACGCCAACTGACCTGCTAACTCTTAACCTAACCACGTGGCTCAAAAGATTGACCTTGAGTAATACAATAGCTCAACACGTGCTCTTATATTTTACTCTACAATTTCTTTGCCCACCGTTGGGGGTTTGGGGTTTCACATTTTCACACCCCCATTTTATCCCCAGATTGGATCCAAATTGGACGGTATAGTTTATACTCCCTCCGTCCTTTTTATAGTGTGTACATTTCCATTTTGGACTGTCCCTTAATAAGTGTGTATGTTTGAAAAGTTAGTGGATACATTTCCTATTTTGCCCTTAAAAGTAGATTCCTTTTTAAAAAGTTAGTGGGTATTATTATATTGATAAGGGTAAGTAATGGAAAGTAGATGTAAAAGTTGATGTGAGAGAAAAATAGTTGCAATTCCCAGGTAACACACTTAAAAATGAACGGAGAGAGTAGCATTTACAGGGGCATTTGGGAGCATGTGTCACCTTGTATTTTGTATTGTGGTGATGTAGATTTTTGGATAATATTCAACATAAATTATGAAACTGTGGAGTGTTTTGATGATATGTGCATAATAGATTTTACGGTAAATCTATGGGGACCGACCCCCCTTGTACAGACCATGTACAGATGGTCTCGGGGACCCACAAGTGGGTCCCACATAAACGATCCGAGCCGTTCAATCATCTTAAAATCAAATTTTGAGGGGCCTTCGCGGGAATCAATGTAATCGGATGGCCCTAAGTGCTCGATCCAAAATCACCCCATTTCCTTCAAAAAATTGTGAAGAAAATGAGGTGATTTTGGATTGAGCACTTAGAGCCATTTGATTGCATTGATTCTCGAGTGGGGGCCCCTCGGAATTTGATTTTTAGATGATTGAACGGCTTGGATCATTTGTTTGGGACCCACCCGAGACCATTTGTACATGGTCGTACTCTCAAATCTGTGCAAATAGCAAGGTTCTAGATTTTAAGTAGTGTTTGATGGATAATCATCAAAATAGATAATGAGTTGATGGTTCATTGTGTTGCCCTTGCTAATGAGAATGCAAAGGTTCTAAAATTTATACAAGGATAGGGGTAATTTTATTTTTAGGCCTCTTTTTTTGTTTGTCATTTGTCATCCCTACTCTATTACATGGGGGGAGGGGGACTCGATCCCGATATGCAGTGTGGGGCATTCAAGAACTCTACCGCATGAGCTAACCACTACTTGCTAGGCCCCGTTCTACTGAGTGGATTATTAACTTTTTGATTTGTCATGCTTTACAAGATAGGTCACTCTCCTTACATATATCAACTAAAAAAATTCAAAAAACGAGTTTAGCGAACACAGACCCTTAGTACATACTAGTGAATTTGGACTCTTATTTAGGAACGAAAAGTAGTAAAAAAAAAAAAAAAAAAGAGGATTCAAGATGAGAGTGCAAAATCGCGATCAAGAATTTCAGTATACTTTTTTATTTTATTTTTTCATTCGTCATTACTAATCAATTACATAGGGGAGGGGGGAATAAGACTTGATCTCGGGGTACAATTCCGGGCATCTAAAAGTTCTATCGCATGCATAAGCCAGCTATCACTTGCAGTAGCTCAATGAATTGATTTTAACATTTTTCTTAAGACAAATGTGGCCTTGATTGGTGCAACTTGTGATAAATGTATGCCATTAAAGAGGATTAGAAATTTAGAATACGACAATGGGGATGCCCCAAATTTCGGAATATTGAATTCCCAACTTCTTGCAAATTGCAATGAAGAATTATTACAATTACTGTTTCCTGGTACGAGAGACTAGATTATCAGGCACTTGACAAGTTGACACCTCCTTTGGGGGACAATTTTCTAATAACACATGCCAGAATTTACTCGTATTTATATCGAGCTTGAAAATATATACTCGAACATAGATCTTGTCCAATCAAATCTGAACTTTCGCCGCTTAAACAATATATCATTGGCATCTAAATTTATTTTAAAGACTAATTCCACGTTTCTTATAGTCAGATGAACTCCATTTGGACGAGGAAGGGGCTTTAATTAATCACAAAGATTGGTGCCAACTTGCTCACATTAGAGCATTTTTAATCTCTCTATATATTTCCGTTTTCGAGATCAAATCTCCTTATTGGGAGCTGATTTTTTAGTGTTCTCATATTTCTTTCAATTTTTTTTATACTTTATGAGAGAAATTTGGAGTGACCCATTATCCATTTATGCAAGCAATTTATCCATATGACAAGGATTTTGATTGGTAGTTATTGGGAAAATACGTTATGGCTGTTTCCCTACTAGATTTTATCAAGTGAGGAAAAAAGTTTGCTAAAATAATCTGAGATTTTAGCAAACTTTCTTTCTCAATTGGAAAACTGGGCCTATTTTAAGTTTACCTCTTAAGTCTTGGATTGATTTAGGAGTAATTTTTTTCTCACCGATAATCTTTTGTCATTCCACAAAAGCAATTGACCCGCATATTTCAGGAGATAAAACTTGTAACTTTTGACAAAGTGTAGGTTTTCGTGCTATTTGTAAAGGAAAATAGTCATGAGAGCTTGAATTGATGATTGAGGTTTGAATCAATTTCGCTCCTTGAAAAATAGGTTAAGTGTATTTTGGAACTATTTCTCAAAGAAAAGGGAGATTTTTCAATGGTCAAAAAGAAAAAAAGCTACTCCCTCTGTCTCAATTTGTTGGGCATGTTTATCTTTTTGGACTTCTCAAAAAATTATCTATATCTCATAATCTATAATATTTTTTATGATTTCAAAATCTTTGTTTAACAAAATTAATTGAGATCTATCAAATAAGATCTATATTGAATATAAAAAGTATTATAAATTAAAAGATATCAAGAATTTTTTGAGCTTTCCAAAAAAGGAAAGAGGCCCAAGAAATTGGGACGGAGGGAGTATTTTATGTTCACAAACGATAAGGATGTCTCTGAATTTTGTTAGAGGAGTATAAAATAGAAAGAGAAAATGCTATGAATAGGAAAACGAAAAAAGAGAGAATTATATTTATGTTTTTTGTTGAGCCTAGGCTCTGATTGGGGGACCAAAATTTTGAATAGAAATAAAATATCATCAATGGAAATCAAATTTTTGTGATTTTTTTTAGTAGTATACACATGATTACTAATTTACTATGAATCAAAATGAAAGGAATTCAATACCTGGAATAATTTCATTATGGTATTTTAATTAATTTAGTAATCTCACACGTGAAACAATTATTTTAAAATTTTATCAATTTCAACATTTCGTTTTTTTAATGATTGAATAAGGGATGAATCAGATTCTCACTCAGTCAGAAAATGTGGTTTCTTGTTGAGTATGTCATCATGAATCACATTTCCAATCTTGTCTTTTCCAAACGTCGGAATCATAGAATAGTAGCATCACATTCGTATTGTTGTTTCTTATAAACATTGAAATCGTGAAACCATGGCATCACATTCTCAAGATTTTCGCCATCCAAACTAAGTAAATAAGTTGTATTTTATAGGTCTTTCCTCAACAAAATTAGCATTCAATCACGTGGTGGCCCAGGCATCTCCTCCACAGCACCTGTATGTAGAGTTCAAGACTAAGGGTGACTTTGATTATGTTGCAAAAAATGTCTTTGAGTAGAGACAACTTGTTTGGACAAAATACGTTGTCTTTATGTTAAAAGCTAAAATTAACAATGTTTATATTACAAGACTACTTGCTTGGAGGTAATCATAAAATCTCTTTGCATCTAGCCCGAACACTTGAACTTTTTTGCTTCACCGAAAAGTCCGAAAAATCATTGGAGAATTTTGTCCATAATCACCCTAAAAGTGTATGAACTCTATTGAAATGTGCGATTAGGGAAAGACTTGGGGCGCGGGCACCGAATAATCTCTCATAATTATCACTCACTTGGGTTATCGGACACTCTAATATGGCCCTAGTCCAATTCGAAAGTTGGCCCTAGATACTCCAAGGGAGAAACACGGGCTGGCCCAGTTTTTGGACCCCATGTTCGCAAACTCCACCTTTTTGGGGGAAAAGCACCACCCACTCCTTTTGGACCCAATGCACACCCTTTACGAATCTCTCTCCCCCTTATCCTAGGGTACCCTATGAAAGCGCATAAACCTAAACCTAATCCTAGAGTACCCTAATGAAAGTGCCCAAAATCATAGGTACCCTTTGAAAGTGCCTAAACCACTAAACTCTATAATAGGAAAGTGCACCATAAACCTAAACCATAGGGTACCCTATGAAAGTGCCTAAACTTAATCCCAGAGTACCCTAATGAAAGCGTTCAAAATCATAGGTACCATATGAAAGTGGCTAAACCACGAAACCCTATAATAGGAAAGTGCACCATAAACCTAAACCCTAGGGTACCCTATGAGAGTGCCTAAACCCTAGGGTATCCTATGAGAGTGCCTAAACCTAAACTCTATAATATCCTAATGAAAATGCCAAACCCTAGGGAACCCTAGGAAATTGTCTAAACCACTAAAATCCTATAATATGAAAGTATACCCTAAACCTAAACCCTAGGGAACCATATGAAAGTGTCTAAATCTAAACCCTAAGGTACTCTAATGAAAGTGTCTAACCCTCAAAACCATATGAAAGTGCCTAAATTTCTAAAACACTATGAAACCGTATAATATCCTAAGTGTCTAAATCTAAAAGTTGAGTGATTGACCTTAATAGTAATTAAAAAAGAATAATTGACCTTAATGGTAATAAATACTACTCCCTCCGTCCCAAAATGTTTGGCACACATCCACTATTCACACCTTTCGAAAAATCATCTATATTTTTTTAGGTATAATGAATTATATATGCAATATGGATTTTGTTTGATAGATTTTGCTTAGTTTTATTAAACAAAATATTTCAAATCGTAAAAAATAGTATAAATTACAAAATAAAGATGATTTTTTAAGAGGTGTGAATAGTGCTTTTGGTCAAATATTTTGGGACGGAGGGAGTATTAATTTTCTGACCTTAATGGTAATTGTTCCTTGGGTTATCAGACACTCTAGGCCTGTCAATGGACCGAATCCGGTAGAATCCGAATCCGAACTCGCAAAATCCGAAATAAAAAATCCGAATCCGATAAACCGGATATCCAATCCGAAAATCCGAGTGCAATTCGTTTTTTTTTTTACCTACAACATTTTCATAAGGCAGGGTTTGTTAAGTGTGAGCACAGTTTAGAAGAAAACGAAGTGTGGTCCCTTTTTACAAATATTCATTTGCTACTACGCTGAGGAAATTTGTGGAGCATGACGGACAACATGATGTATTACTCTTAATTATATTGTGACTTTTTTTTTACAACCGAATGTCTGCCCAGCTTGCACGCACCTCAACTAATTCCGGGACTCTGAAGTTAATGTAGTTCTCTTGCTACATGCGTTACATGATTGGTCAGTAAATAATTTTTCATACTATCGGAAATTGTCAACCATAACCTTTGGACGTCTAGCCACTTGATAAATTAATTTGCCATTTTCTAATAAGTTTTGGCTTGCAAAGTGAATTAACGACCCCCAAAAGTGTTTTGTTCAAAAAAATTTCAAAATTGATTCCGGATCGGATTCTTATCGGATAAAATCCAATAAAATCCGAATCCGATTTGAATTACCGGATTATCGAATTCAGATTCGGATTTTTCCGGATCGGATTCCGATTAAATCCGGTCCATTGACAAGCCTAGGACACTCTAATATGGCCCATGTCCAATTCAAAAGTTGGCCCTGGATACTTATTGGGCCACATCACATGATCGTCCATTTTCAGCCCATCGACACACCCTTCTCAAGTTCAATCCTGACCGTCCAAAATTAGGGCAAAACATCGACCATCTTCTCTCAGCCTTTCTTTAACACAATCCTCTCCCCAAAAAACCTCATACTCTCGCTGGAGGTGCCGCCGAAGCTCTAGGGCTTTCTATTTCCTACTAATCGATTCAGTCCTCTTCACCTCTCAAGGTACATATCTAATCGATCAGTTATTCGCTAGTAATTGTAGACGTCGTTTACGTATATGTCTGTATATTTATCTATCTATTTCTGGGTTAAGCTCATTTTGATTCTATCGATGTCAAATGGATCACAACTTAAGCTGAATTTTGGGTTTTCATTGTGGAATGGTTTTGTATTGTGGGTGGAAGTTGGATTCTTTTTTAACGTTGTGAAAATATGAGCATTAATATGATGATGTTGCTGGTTTGTGTGTGAGTTTATGATGGTTGGATTTGTGTAGGTTTTTTGATCTCCGCTGTTTTTCTACAAGTATCTGTTGATTGGTACTGTATGACTATTAATTTTCTTTGTTAGCAATGTAGATGGTAAAATTTGGGTATTTTGTTGCTTTTGTAGTAGAATTTAAGAATTTTATGAGAAGTAATTTCAACTTTTCCTTCCAAATTGCACTGTGACTAAAGAGACTTTATGCCAGCCCCGGAAATGTCGTATTGGATCTTTTTTTCCGATGCTGTACATTTACTCTCATTTGGTCTCATATAGAATTAAGGTCATTCTGAGGTTCATTCTCTCAGTCTCGCTGAGCCCTTATTCCCTTGTTTTATATCCTATTTGGTGGCCACAGAGTATTACAGCTTTATCTTTCGTGATTGTTTTTTTGTGTGATTGTTACACTGCATTTAGTAGATTGGAAATGGGTGGTGATGTGTTAACACTTAAAGCAAATAACTCTATTTTTTTTATGATTTGAGTCTGTAAAATTCAATGTGCGATTGTGCTAAAATACCATTGTGTAAGAGGAATCTTATGTTATAATGGTGGGATAGTGGCAGGCTGGCAGCTAGGTAAAAAAGTAGCTGAGCCAAAGCGTACACAAAATTCAGTTTCAATTCTGGCACGAACTCGGAAAGAAACGTAAACCTCAGTGGACCTGCTAAGGCCCCTTACGGACATCTTAGTTCAGTGGTTGACCCTCGAAATGCTTGATTTACAAAGAAATTCCCGCGATGCATACTCTGATATAGTTAATCGATATCCTCTCTCTGCTGCTTCTTAGAGTAATGAGTAATGATAGATTGGCTTGTTGTGACCGGAAACCTGTAGTATATTCCTGTATAGAGTATTAATTATAAGGTTTTTATTTTTTGATCCAGTAGAGATCTGTATTTTAATCTCTAAATATTACCCTAAACATGTAAATACTGTACGAGTGTTTCCAATTAGTTAAAATTCAATTGTGTACGCATGCTTACTTCCTCAAGTGTCTTTTTCTGCGGTTGATTTGTGATTCTAATCTTCTGTTATAAAGGTATCTCTGACCTATTTCTTTGTTGTCAGTACCAGATTTGTCAAGATGTACACTTCAAGGAAGAAGATTCACAAAGACAAGGATGCTGAACCAACTGAATTTGAGGAGACAGTTGCACAGGTAAGTGTTTCTGTCAAGTCTTGAGAGTAAATTTATGACTCACTTAAAAGTGAAAAAGCATGTGATGCCTTAATCTATTTGCAGGCAATATTTGATTTGGAAAATACCAACCAAGAGCTTAAAAGTGATCTGAAAGACCTTTACATTAACTCAGCACTGTAAGGGTTTACTCTTTGCTTCTATGCTTAACCTACTAATCACATGAGCCATTGTGCAATGACAAATTATTCTCTCTTTGCAGTCAAGTTGATGTAGCTGCAAATCGCAAAGCTGTTGTCATTCATGTTCCCTTTAGATTGAGGAAAGCTTTCCGGAAGATTCATCTCAGGCTAGTCAGAGAGCTTGAGAAAAAGTTCAGCGGGAAGGTAAGACTCGGTATCTGTATTGGCATATGATCTTATTAGAATAATGAAGGGATAAAAATCTGCTGTGCTAATCTAAAATATGTATCTTTCCGTCATAACATGAGAACTTCATTTCTTAATTCTAAAGTGAAGGTTGCTTTGTTTTGACCACACAATTTATTGTTTCGTACTTTGTACACCATTGGATGGTATTGTGAATAAAAATAACTACGAGTTCTTTTTATTGATGGGGGAATCCAAGAAATTATTCATCAAATTTTGTATTTTGTTTTTACTCCTGGTGGGACATAGGTTTCTAGTTTTATTTTCAAGTTCCTGTTTTCCCTATTTTAAAGTACATTGATATTCATTTACTGAAACACAGTGCATGATGTTTTTCTATTGGTAGAATGTTTTATCAAAGCTGGTTTGATTCCTGTGTATTACTACAATTTACACAAAACACTATGTAATTAATTTTGGAGTTGGGACTGAATGTTTTCAGGATGTTGTTCTCATTGCCACCCGAAGAATTGTGCGACCACCGAAGAAAGGTTCTGCTGCCCAAAGGCCCCGGTCTCGCACTCTTACATCTGTCCATGAAAACATGCTGGAGGATGTTGTATATCCTGCTGAAATTGTTGGAAAGCGCATCAGATACCGAATTGACGGGTCAAAAATAATCAAGGTAACTGCGAGGATTATGGTCCAAGGAAGACAGAATATTGATCCTTTTGCTAACAATTTCTTGCAACATTTTCGCATCATATATCCACGCTATAACTATGTAATGCAACCGTTTGTTTATTTGGTGACAGATATACTTGGATCCCAAGGCGCGCAATGACACCGAATACAAGCTTGAGTCATTCTCTGGAGTTTACCGGAAGCTTTCCGGCCAGGATGTTGTCTTTGAATATCCGATTACCGAGGCTTAAGATCTTTTGTTACATGAGATTTTCCCTGTTGTGTTTTTTAAGACTCGCATGATTCCATTTTGTTGGAAGTACTCATTTGAGATTTTGTTGCGGAGATTAGGAAAGAGGATATTAAAAGTTGATTCTTCTTTCATTTCTTGCTTAAATTGTGGGAATGGTGTGATTGATGAACGCCTTATGCTTCTGTGAGATTTTTGTTCTCTTTCCAGCCTTTTAAGGTTATGATTCACAAAAATGCTAGGAAAACAATCGTCCGGACACAATTTTGACACAACCCCTCATACATCTAAGTTCCACACATTTATTATGCGGATTTAAGTGTATGTGAGGGATTGTGTTCCGAAATTTGTCCAAGCATCTCCGTATTATTATTCATGGGATGCCTGTTCTTCCGTCCATTTTTTCTTTTGAAAAAACATAAACTTTTCATAGATATGTAATAAAGAGTACATCCACCAAAGGCAAAGTATTCCACCAAAGGCAAAGTATTAAGGTCCTGTTGGCCTACTTTAACTTATTGGCGACTTTTTTGACATGGTTTATTTTGTTGTATTTTACTTCATCTGTTTCAAAATTTTGGTTCCGGTTTAGAATTCCAAAATTTTAAGTGGAAATCATTATAATTCTTTTTTTTTTTTTCATTCGTTATATATCAGTTAGGGGTTAGCGGGAGAGTTAGTGAGTTAGTTCGGAGGGAGTCTAGAAGCTATCTATAGCCCTAAACCCCAAATGACTCTACTGAAGCTCAAACCCTGGTTTTACTTTTGAGAGAACCAGGGGATAACCGTTAGACTACAAGCCATTGGTTATCTAACTTTCCAAAATTACCCTTCTTTTGAAATATGCAATGATGCATTTTTTTGAACTTCAATATACTTCCCCTGCAATTTTTTTAGTAATTTTGAATATAGAAGATAGGGCAAAGATGAAAGTGTACTTAATCAATTTTTTCTCATTGATTAGTCGAAGTGGATGGGTATTTTGTGACTTCAAAAAAGCAAAAGACGGACTGAAACGGAGGCAATAATTGCTAGATTAAGGTACTATAATTTTTATACAACATCGTCCGACTTTCTAGGTTGATTTTTTAATCTTTTTTCTTGTCATATACGAATGTCCCACACTGCATCTGGGATTGAGTCCTATTTTTCCCTCCCACGTAATAGATTAGAAATGACGAATATAATATAATATAATATATTCTCTCGATTTTTTCCAACCTTTGTTCACTAGTCCAACGACTCAAAACTCAACTGGGACAGTTAGCAGATTGTGTAAAAAAAATGCAATTGAGTCGTAGATTCAATTCACATGAAATGAAGTTAATACTTTTACTGGGAACAGGGGGACGTTTTACTGAAGGGTTGAGTTGGGATTAGGGTAAAAATTAAAATACACTATAGATTCTTATATAACATGTGATAAAAAGAAATTTTTTTTTTTACTCAAATACTTTCTCAGCCAAGGTTCACAATCTTCTGCGAAGACATAACATCAAAAATGTAAAAAAGGACAATCGAGCAACAATTTTAGTTGGGCTACCATGTTGGTTTATGGAGGATCATGTACGTAGAATGAAATTTGCAGTAGTAATTAAAAAAAATTAAAGCAATCTTATTTCTTTTCAAACTCTTATCACTATTTCTAGAATTTTTTCCTAATTCATTCTTATACATGCAAGCAATAATATTACATGAAGTACAAATATATAACAGCACGACGTGGAAAAAGCTTTTGTGCTGCGTCTCCTTTCAAGAGGCTTCAAAAAACCTGCTGTTCACTCCAGCTCTATAGAGAAGTAATTCAGATGAGGTTGTCAATTTTATATCGGTATCTGCAGGTGCAAAGAGAACATCACCTTCCCTAACTAAATCTTCATAGGATGTCGCGTGCATTGTTCCCTCTCCCTCCATGACCATAAAAATAGAGGCACCCGGGGCTGCTGGAAAAACAGTGGATGCCCCCTGGGGGAGAATGCAGTGATCAACTTCAAATTCGTCAAAAGGAGGGAGGTACCTTCTCGTATATGGATTTAAAGGAACTCCTTGGAGAATTTCAGGAAAACCCTGCAATAGAGACCAAGATCGATGAAACTGAGACACTTGCGCATATCATTCAGACTGGTGGAAATGAAACATAAATAGCAACAAAACTGCATCATAGATCGGAGAGAAAGCAACAGAATGCACGGAGAGATGGATTTCCTTCAATATATGAGTTTAAGGCATCATGCCTTGTTTGAGACCTCTAATACAACTACTAATAACCCAATTGTCCAAATAGTTGTCCACTACAGTCTGCTTACTTGTCGAGAATAGGGAAAAGTGTAGTTCGTAGATTACACAGGCGCTAATATCACTAGAAGAAGAAGCGAAGCCAGAAAATTGTTCTGGAAATTAGATCTCTCAAGGACCCCTCGAAACACTCATGATCGATTTCCCACTTAAAGAAAAAACCCGTTGTTTTAGGGGGGAAAACCTATCGTAGACAGAACTGTAAACAAGAAGTTGTGAGAATTTGCAGCGTAAAAGTACATGTTTTGATGATAAACACAAATGTTGAATCTGGACCCTTCCCTAGTATGAAAAATCTACCTGTATAAAAGCCTCCAAAATACACCACACAAAAATGAATAACTAGATAAAAAAGAGAGACAGAGAGAGAAAAAGAAAAGAAAAGGAATTAGCAGTCCTACCAAAACCCAATGCAAACCACTTTTAAATTGCTTAATCTAAACTTAAAACAGTCAAGTAGCAATCTTGGACGTAGATTGTCCTTTATTTTTTGCACCCTTGTGAGATTTATTAACAATAGAGGCTTGCCATGCATACACAGTCAATAATGCAAGACAGTTAGTCCTGGCAAATTGGTATTCTATACTGTGTTATTGCAGGGTTTAAGAACTATGCCTCCTCATGGGCACCAATTTGTAGGAACTCCTCAATTGTCAAATAATAGAAAAGATGAATGAGTATTTGTATCTCACCTGTTTGTATGTAAGCATAGAACAAAGAATTGGAACATCCCGTTCCTTTGGAGTCAGGCCAGCACGCACAACATTGTCTGAAGTTGCCATGCATTCGATACAATCACCACGTAAGTAGGCATGAAGCTCATTCGCCCCTAAATACAATGCTTCACCTGGATTAAGCTTCACGTAGTTGAAGAGGAAAGCTGCTAGGACACCGATATCGGCTGGATACTGTTTTTCTAGCCGCAGTACTAGCTGTTCCTTATCTGTCAACTGCCTCACCTAATGCAAAATGAAGAAGAAATGTTGGTATACAAAATCACAATTAGGATAACAGGCATAATAGGGTGGCCATTGGGGAAACTGCAGATCCAGATAAACTGGACATCATCTTTTTCTGCAAAAGTGAGAGCAAAAAATGTTGTACTTTCAAAGAATAGAAAACAGAAAGCAACTTATATTGGTTAAAGATGATGCTACGCGGCACTTCCATCAGTCTCAAAGTGAATAATTTAGAGACCCAGTAATGTGTTGCATCTTCACAATTCAATGTTCAAGAGGGAGAGATCAGAATTTTAGATGTGCCTTTTCTATGTCTAAGACCAACTGGATTTCATACAAAAAGGTTCCAAACAGCTTCACGGTCTCAATTTAACTAAAGGTAAATCTTCACTTTTTGTCAATGGCCCAAGTCCAACTGAAAAGGCTTAACAAGTCCAAATGAAAAGGCTCAAGACCCACCAGTCAAAATTCTTGTAAGTGGTAACTGCATGTTGGGTACCAGTACAACTGACTAGAACTCCGATGCCAAAGGAAATGAAGTTAGTCATTAGTCCCATATTGGTTAGGCCGCAGGGAATACACAAAAGGATCTTGTTTCAAAGGACATACTCAAATCACCTCAGAGATGGCAATAGCAAGTGCTCCAATATTAACTTGCCACAAAACAACTGTATACGGACACAATTAAAGAACAGGGTTACCATCTACCTGACTCGCCATCTGGAGCCGACTTTTCAATTTTGATACTGCTTCGCAAATAACATCCTTGCTAGCAGACATGAGCTGGGTGAATATTGACTGGAAAACTGCTTTTACTTTCTCCTCCCCGTCTTGATTATTTATGTCTAACACTTGGTTAGCATACAAATTGCCAACCACATCCGCAACCTCAGGAACATTTTGAACAACAGTCTTAAGTTCCTGAAACAACGGCAAGGAAATCTCAGTGAAAATACCAGGGCTTCCACATTGCACCAGGAATTCGCAAGGACGCACCCGAACATCAACAAGTTTAGAGCACATAAAATTTCTACATGCATATACTGGATATCAAGCAACTAATCACTAGAGAAGGTAGGACATAAGACATGATAGGCAGGGATACGTGCCTCTACAGCCTACGCCACAATCCAAATAAGAATGTTTTCTGCATAACCAGACAGTAAAATTAGCGCATCAAATATTCCACAACTGAGCCTGCACACCTGATCGTTTGCGTGGGACCTCACAAGTCACAACGTAGACATGAATACAAAAGTGGGCACAAGATGTGCCCGAAAAGTATGTTGTCAGACAGTTTCCAGAGAGGTCAGAGGAGTCCTCCTTTTTTCCCCTGAAAATCCAGAGAGGAGTGTCTACAAAAGAAATAATGCAGAACTTCCCTTCTATAGGCCCCCCCGCTGGACTTTGTTATATGATTTTGTCATCACAAGGATAACTCAAAACGTGCAACAAGTTTCCATTTCTATCAAGCAATAGCATATAGAAATGTCAGTTAGTACATGAATGAAGAAAAAAAGGTCACCATGATAATCTTAACATGTGACAGTGTCCTAATATTCAAAGCCTAGGCAAATCCGACACCTAAGGCAGAACAAAATTTCAGCTTTGCATATTCAAGTCCATTCAACACAATAGACGTAGAGATAAAGAACAAGCAATCAGTGGGAATAATTTGCAATACCATGAACATTTTGAAGAAAATGCTTAGTCACAAAACTATATAACACCCACCAAGATATTAAATCGATCCACCAGTCACTGGTTCTCATATTCTTACACCCAACAACTTCTCAAAATGGTATTTCAGATTTCTCGGTACCCAATCATAAATCGGTCCAACAAATAGTTTGAATTTTTCGAAAGCAATAATCAGGATTTATCAATTAGATACAAGATCCGCGGGGCCTCAAAAGCTGTTAGTGCAAGACAGTCATCAATCTCAAGAAAATAAAAGGCAAAGAAGTTATCCCTGGATCGAAGATTAGTATGTTACCTCAAGACTGATAAACCCGCAAAGGGCCTCGAAATCTGTTAGTGCCAAAGCCATCTCAGGCTTGTGGTTATCATCTTTGAAGACATCAGGCCGCAGTTTATGTAGAGTCCTGGCCAATTCCTTGTCAGGGTGGGCCTGTATCGACAACGCCTTTGCAACTGAAAGTACCTAAGACAAACCATATAATCAAAGTAAAGTCATTTCTGCCATTTTTAACGCAACAACTATTAGAATTCCATATTCGTGTTGGTTGGACAACAAATCCTACGAATCATATATTCAAATTCAACACTTTGAACACGGGGTATATCTAGTCACCTCACTGTTAGTCCAGTGGAATTACTTGTCTTTAAATTTATAAAATTACGACCGGGAAGAGTCATTTCTTCTGGTTGATGCAACATTTAGTAGAGTGATGGCATTTTCACTGAACAATGAATCCCACAAAAATAATAGACAACACATTTAGATGTAAAAATACTTATTTCCTCTATTTTGTCCGATGGGATTGTATAATTAGCCTGGCATATCAAAAATGGATAAACAATACTTTGAGATGTGATATATTACTATTTCCCTCACTATTAGGCCACGTTCAATTGCAGGGAAAGGAGAGCAAAAAGTTAAAAATTTGTTTAACTTGTCTGCATTTTTAATTAGTACTGTATGAAAGTTGTGGGACTCACGTCTCTAACTTTCCAACTAGGATTAGCTTTCCTCCAAAACTTGTCGTGCAAAAAATAAAAGATTTTACAAGAATCTTGTTTCTACCCTAGTCTCTACATATTCAAATTTCAAACTACTCCATTACAAACTCATTTAAGTTTCTCATATCAAATGAAAGCATAAAGAAATATACTTTTCGCATTCTTTTAGGGATAGTTTTCCAGCACTAATTTATTGACAAGTCAATGAAGCCTTAGTGCAGTGCGATTTGATAGTTAGTCCGGTCAATCAAACATGGAAATTGGGAAATTGAGCAGTTGTAAAAAAAGAGAAAAAAACAGAGACAACACCTTGAATAAGAAAGGAAGATTAGCGCCCCATTTATGAACAACCTTATCACCAAGCACACTAGGGTTTTTCGCAATCCACGACTTCAAACTCAAACCCCCACCACCACTAATCTCCTCCTCCGCACCACCAATCACCACTCCATTATTATTACCATTATTATGATTCACGCAATCGTCAACAACAAACGACGGTCCAGACGCGTGAGTCCCCATCCAAAACTCGGCATACGGCTTCCCTTCCTCAACGTCCACCCCTGAATTCAGCGAGAAAAGCCTCGCCACACCCGATTCGGCCCCTACCCGACCCCAATCGTAGTTCATCACAGAACATTTCAATTTCTTGACCCTCCTCCCATGACTTGCTGAGCCATTACTAGTCGCCATGAATTAAAAAACCCTAGAGATAGAAACTTGAATGGTTTGAACCAGAGGAGTGTATGCCCATTGGGAAGAAGCCCAATGTGGCTGTATTTATAGGAAACCGACGAGTGGAAACAGAAGAAGTTAGAGAGAGAAAATGTATGGAGTTATCGTTAGATTTGGGAGACTTGACAGTGATAAAGTAGGCGTATGGAAGAAGGGTTTTGGGGGGATTCGATTTAGCGGCATTATCACGCCGCCCACGCCACCACTGCTGCAACTGTATTCTGAAGTTAGAGAGAGAGAGAGGGGGGGAGAGAGAGAGAGAGAGAGGCGGGGATGCTGTGGGGTTATTTCTACTTTTATTCCCTTGACTTTACTTAATTTAAGGAGGTTTATATATATCCTTTCCATTAACTTTCGAAAGTCATCCCTAAAGTATAAGAAAAACTTAGGTGCCGGTTGTGTATTATGATGTGATGTTCGATTGGGAATTTCGGCTGTTTAAAACCGTTGAAAAGTATTTTGGAAATCTCCGATTACTTCCCCTCTCTCTTTCCTCTTTCACAATTTGCAAATTGGGCCGTCAAAAATATTTTTAAACAGCTAAGATGCATGGTTGGACACCATATGACTATACCTGACCGGCATCCAAATTTTTCTCCAACTATTGATATAATTGCAATCAAGTTCTACTAAATTCGGTTTGCTTATCTAGACATTACATTACCATACCCGATCGGCACCCAAGTTTTTGCTATAGTTTAGGGATGACTTTCAAAAGTTATGGAAGGATATATATATGGTGTCTGATCGTTAATCTCGACCGTTCAAAACCGTCCAAAAGTATTGAATTTGATTGCAACTATATATCAATAATTTGGAGCTAATTTTGGGAGTCGGTTACGTGGTGTTCAACAACGCATCTTAATTATTCAAAAATATTTTTAGACGGCCCAGATTGCAAATAGTGAAAGAGGACAGAGGGGGAAGCAATCTAGGCCATTTATTTTCGTTACATGTGTGCCTATACCATCAAATAAATGGCAAAAAAAGGCTTTTCCCAAGTTAGTTATGGAGAAAAAAACTCAACCCTCTTGTCAATTTGGATAAAAAAAAAACACTAGAAGAATAGGAAAAACTTTCAATTTCCAGCTGAGGAGCCCTAATTCATGGTGCTCCATGTACCCAATTGATTAAAAAAGAAACTTGATTGCTTACCCATTTTCCTTTGAATGAGATGTCTATAATTTATATTTTCAAAACTTGTCATCGAAACATTTAGATTGTATTTTTGAGAAATAAATATAAACTAAATACATATCACGGGTTGGACTTGATTGCAATTGTTTTAATAATTTAGGAATGAAATTGGTTAGACTCAAAAGTTAAGCGACAAAATAAAGGCCCTGTTCGTTTGGTAGTTTAGTTTAGTTTTGATGATGTCAAAATGTATAATGAGTGGAGAGAGATAGAGAGAGAAATGAGGAAAATGATGATGTCAACAAAACAAAACTAAAACTA
This sequence comes from Gaultheria prostrata, assembly GCA_036023075.1. Lineage (NCBI taxonomy): Eukaryota > Viridiplantae > Streptophyta > Magnoliopsida > Ericales > Ericaceae > Gaultheria > Gaultheria prostrata. Next base: position 21,851 of record JAXBDA010002212.1, on the reverse strand, counting down.
AACCTAATAACCGAACATGGAAACATTTCGCTAAGTTTAAGAAATAGCGGTGGCAGATTTAATAATAATGTTAGTAAAAAAGAAAAGAAATAGCGGTTGGGATCGACGGGAAGCCCACGTGGGGCCCACTAAAACTGATGCTGTACGGATAAACTTTGCGCGTTTGCCGATCGATGTCAAAACCATTGTGCTTCTTTTGAGGTCACACATGTGCGCATGATTTTCGGGAACGTCTATCTATCTCTATCTTACTATGCGATAAGAATGAAATGAAGAACTTTATTATGGATACGTGCCATTTTTGGCCCAAACTTCTTTGATTTAAATATTATTACCGAGATCCAGGACCTCCTTAACAACCGAGAAGGCGTCTTGCAGCGGGAACAAGCTACAACTGGATGCAGATTATGGTTTAACCTCCCACCTTACGAGCGGATCGATGGGTTCCAACACCGATGCTTAGAGGTGCTTTGGCAAAAAAACCATAAATTGGTTTTTTTGTTTTTAGGTTTTGTCTTTATTCAATTTTTTTTTTACATTTGTTAGTTTTGCGTCAAGTTTTCCTGGATTTTTAATAAAGCTAAAAATAAACCAGTTTATTGAATTAATTTTGGCTTTATTAAAAAAATTTAGTTTCGACCATAATTTTATACGTTTTGAAATCGTCCTGTCGATACAAATCAATAGACCACGAAAATTTACGCAAAACTAACAAATTTGAATTTTTTTTCGAACAAAGACAACCAAAAAAATAAAAAAAACATGATTTTTTTTGCCAAAGCACCCCTTGATTTCCAGTGTTTTTTTTGGACCAACGTGTCATCTGTAATAGTTTGATATTGACTATGAAAATATTATATATGTTTCTATTTGCTAAAAAAAAATTTAGATAAGAGGTTTGCTACATTTAACGATTAAAATGCATCGATGGTATACAGATCGCCACGCTCGGTCACCATTTTTTAATTTTGAATATCTCATTAAAAAATAATCTCAATCGAATTACTTTAAGTATTTGATTAAATGTACCATTTTTTTAATTCAAGAATTCAGGATCAAATATTCAAAATGAAAAATTGATAGATTAGATCAAGAACTTACAATTATTTGATTGAGCTGATTTTTCTCAAAGTCATTTGAAAAATTATTTTAAAATTAATGAACTGCTCTGATCATTTGTATAAAACCTCAAGTGGGCCCTTCGCTACGAACTGTGCACCATCGATTCATTTTGGTCGGAACCATAAGATTCGCGTGTAAACAATTGTTTGACTAAACTGGCCCGTTGGACTACGAGATCTTATTTTAATCCATTTGATTAGACGTTCAGATCTATCTCTAACCTTAAAAAGGAACTATTGAGATTACCTTTTGGTTAAGATTAAAAAAGGTTTAAAGGGGTTGTTTACTTGTTTCATAACCGTCATCCACCTGCACTCAACCTATGTAGGCCATCTTGGGGGACCCGGGGGTGCTGGTGAGTGCATCCGAATCGTTCATTTCGGCAATCGACGGTCCGGATTTTTATGTGAACTCTTCTATGAGAAAATCTGGACCATCCAAAATACTTTTGGACGGCTTAGATGTGCTCACCAGGAGCGCTCTCCAGGGGACGCATACCTACACGCCCGCTTCCCATCTTGGGCACCTATGGTGCACCGATCGGATTGTGGAGTCCATTTTGGGATCCAATCCGAGGAGTTCATTACTTTAAAAATAATTTTTAAGTTGCCTCTCAAAAAATTAAAAGGATAACTGTTAGTAGTTGTCTAATTTACAAACTTTTCTTCAAAAATCATTTAGAATTTAGTCCTAAATTATGAATGAAAAGTTTAAATGTTAGATGAAGCATAAAAGTCATTTGATTTACCTGATTCTAACATTGGCCACTTGAAAATTTATTTTAAAATTAATTAATGGCTCATATCATTTATGTAGGACCCTAATGGGGGCCCAACATGCTGATCTATGTGCCATCGGTAACCATAGTTTCGTGTTGATCTATTAGAGTATCCCACAATAGAAGACGATATTTTTAGTGAAAACTAAAGATTGTGTTTGGTTTGGGGTATGAGTTTTGGTTTTTGAATACTGATTAGAGGGAGAAATGAGGATAATTGTTGAAATAATGGGTAATGATTGAAGAGAGTTAGAGAAAAAAATGAGAATAATATTTGAAAATATGGGTAATAATTGGAGATAAATTTAAATATAAGTAAATGAGTAATAATTAAGAAAACTGATCTCAAAATTGAAAATGAACGAGGTCAAAGTGAAGTGACTCGACTCTCTGTGTTGAGTCGTTGATAGATATGCATTTGGAGTGAACTTTAAGTTGTGGTAAACGTGAATGCTGCTTTCTACCACCCTCTGGTGGTGGTCAATGGTCATAGTTACCAGAGAAATGTACAGCAAAACTCTTCCCGTTTATTTCTTCTCAAGGAAATGTAATTAAAGAAAACTTTGGCCGATATCCGATCTATTTAATTTTTTACATGGATCAAAGAAAACTTTGGCCGATATCCGATCTATTTAATTTTTTACATGGATCATAAATACATCGAAATCTACAAAACGAACACTTCGAATTGTCCCACGAAATCGTTGTGGGACTACTATTAATTATGTAAGAAAACATCACATGAGAGGCGTTTAATTCGAATGGGGTGGTTATAAATAAAGTATTTTACTTTCCTATCCTTATCCTTGAAAAAACATAAGTCATTTCAATATTCGAACAATTTGAAAAGGTACAAAATTGACATATAATGATTAGTACAAAAGAAGAAAATAGACCCCAAATATCGCTCTTCCCTTTCGATATTAGAAAAGCTAGCTTCATAGCCAAATGAACTGTTGGATGTTAGTAAGAAAAAGTTGCATGAGGAAGGGTCCACCACGTGGCATCCATTGCCGCATCCGAGCTGTTCAAACATGTTTTGGACGGTCTAGATTTGTTGGTGTCTAAAATTTACAAAAGTGCTATCCTTAAAACTGGGCCGTCCAATACATGTTTAGATGGCTCGAATGCGCCGATGGATACCACGTGGCGGTACCCGTTCTCCATGCTAGTTTTTCTCATGTTTTAGGGCTGTGGTCTCTTGTAATGTATGGGTTGATGTGGGAAACTTCTGAGCAGGTTCCAGTCATGCTCAGGGGAAACTTACGAATAATTGAATGAATATGGTTTTTAAATTGCGCAAACGATGTGGATGTTTGGGGATTACCGTAGCTTCATCTGGCTGAATATGAGGAAACTTCCTCCCAAGTAATCTCACTCAATGTACGAAAAAGTGAGACTTTATTTGCTAAGTATTTCTTGTGTTTCTCAAGCTTCTGAAAGCGATTTGGCTTTTCGCTCCGTTAAGTTCTAAAAGTAGCTTTGCTCATTTTCCTTTTGCCCTTTTTTTGGGGGTGGGGTTGCTTGTATGGTTTGTTGTATCGGGGCGGCTGCGCTACCCTTTTAGAGGATACAAACGAATCCTCTCGGTTTAAAAAATGCACTAATTTTCTTATGTTTTCTGACATATCAATCGGTTTTTCTTTAGTATTGTTGGCATTGAACCACTCGTACGAAACCAAAATAAGTGAATTTGGTATATTTTGTACACCGATGGACTTAAATTCTGGAGCTACACCTGCTCTGGCATATTCACATGGGATTTGTACGGTTAATTGCTTGCATGTTCATTAATTTCGGTTTTTGATTTTGACACTTCATTTTTTTGATAACTACACTTAAATATTTTTTCTTTTAGTGTGCAAAATACACACAATATGTAAACTAAAAGACAAATACTGGAGTGTGGTTAAAAAAATATGGAGTGAGGTTACAAAAATTTGGAGTGCAAAATTCTCATGATAACACTTGGCACCAATCTAAAATTTCCTTCTCTCTTTTTGTCAAAATAAAAAAATAAATTTTTTTTGAGCTGTTTAAAATTAATACAATGTAAATCTGATGGAAAAGTCTCAAAACACAACACATGTGCACACCATGCTGATATTGTTGGTAAATGACAATGAACCAATGCCACATTGTTGAGAACATGTGAATATGCCACATCGGATAAATAGAGAAAATGTTGGATCTTAATATACTATTGGGTGGCTCACCACTTACAAGACTAAGCCTTTTAAGTGGATATGGGTCATTCAATGTATACTGGGTCCATGTGATGTGTTGGACTCCGTGGATACTCCCCAACGGATTGGGCCTATGCACACACGGGAAGAACCTCAGGCGTATTGGACTCACAACACACATTGATACATTGTGTACAATATTGTGTAAAATTGTTGTGCTTGCAGCATGTCTCAAATCTGATTCAAATGTCTTGGACATTGAAAAAACCTACTCTAGCCTATATCTAAAACTCTGTTCAGAAAACGCAATCTCCGCATGGAAATCTCTGGGGGAAAATCCGAAAATGTAAAGACTTGCTCCATTCTCATAAGAAATGTCAAGAAGGGATACGGAAGCACATTATCTTTGTCGTGAACATGCCAATCCTAAAGGAAGCTCGGCTTATGAAGCTTACAGAAAGGTAGGGGTAATGAAAAACACAAAGTCTAATAACCTTTTACACTTTTCACCTTTTATATTTTCCAATGCACTTTCACATACTTTTGTACATTTTTCACATATTTCAATTTACTTTTTAAATCTTAACGGTAGCGTAGCAGGTTGTTTTAAGCATTTTCCCAATTTTAGTGGTTTAAGTCATCTCATAACTTATGGTTTAAGTTGTTGTGCATCCCGATCGTGCTTTGAATGACCCGGATGTATTATAGGATACTGCTATTGATAAGCCTGTTAGATTAGAAGTTGTACCACTCGGTCAAAAGTATCCCAAAAACGAACTTCAAAATTTGTAATCTTGTCCACATATGAAAATGTTATCCTCTTCCTTTGTTATGCATAATTTTTTTCGATTTGCCCCACCGTTTCATATCTTTGGTTCACTTAGATTATGAAAATGAGAAGAGCCTGTTTATACCTAAATTTGGCACAAAATCTTAACAAGGTCGAAAAAATTAATTTCAGACATAATTGGGCTAGTTGGATTCATAAAAATTGATGGGCCTATATTAATTTTATTTTTCTCCACCAAAGCCCAATTGATTTGTTGAAGATATGGCCCATAAATGGCAATTAGAAGTTATGGCCCATAATTATGGAGGGCGGCGGTTGAGGCTATTTCGAGTATTAAGGATTCTTGACAAGAATTAAAGCCATTTAAGAAAATACAAATGGCCCTAGAGTATGCCATTTACACGTGTAAAATAATGGATGACAATTGGAAAGGATAATTATCTCCGTGGTCCTAAAAATATGGAAGTGGGAGTCTCTTGTTTGTGAGTTTTTTCGACCATGGATAGGCAGGCAGTTAGGCTTAGTTTTCCATTTGCTAAAATCAAAATTTGATAAAATCAACACTTGATTTTATCGAATAGAAAACTAAGCCTTAGTGCCACATGGCAGTTTCTCACGGCCTCTCCAAGACTCCACTACCCCATTACCCATGGAATAAGGACCTTGTTTTACGATTTATTGTACTCCACTTTTGTTAATCTTTATCAATAAAAGTTGGATATTTATTTTATCTCGTTGTTTCTCATTTTTCCACACGGTTGGGAAATTGTTAAAGTCCTTTACGATTAGGCAAATCACGAATCACATTGCAACTCTACCCTTTGGGTTGCACACAATCGCTACGAAAGAAGTCGGAAAAAGGCACGCATGCCTTTACTACAATCGAACTGTACCGCACGGTCCTGACACGCCCGTTACACAAATGACAAACCGCTCAGGGCGCTCACGGTTTCATTTGAAGTTTTTCCAGGAAAACAGTGCCATTGCCAATTTTTGGAGCCAATGAATAGTGAAATTTTGGCAAAAATAAAATAAAATTGCAATGGTTGGTGTAATGGTGCAATGCAATTTTTACGCAGAATTCTCTTTACAGTATATTTTTTAACTAACTTCCATCGGTAGAGCAATTGTACAATGCCATATTGCCGGAATTGGTTGGTTGTTGGGTTTGATGATATGACACAAATGTCAATATTGGTGTCATTGTCGAAAAAAAGAATGGCAAGATAAATTGGCAAAGCAAAAATAGAGGACCATTGGGGTACCATTTTCCGCCAATCGCCCAAGTCAGTTTTTGCACAATTGGACTTGCTCTTATCTTGCATATGATATTAAGTGTGCGTGAGAGAGAAGAAAACAAGGCATCTCCAACCCTACTCTATACTTTATTTTTGCCGGCTTCTTAGAGCATCTCCAACCATACTCTTTATTATGCGTAGCAAAAAGTTTAAAAAAGAAAAAAAAAACACGAGTCACAATAGTAGGAGAATGGTGTATCTTTGAGTACTTTAGCCATTCGAGCCAACTGTCACATCCAAAGATGGAGCCAGAGGAGACCAGTAGGGGCGGTCGCCCCTGCAAGAAGAAAAAAAACCTCTAGTTTTATTTAGGAAAAATTATAATTTCATATGAATTATATAGGCTCCCCCAACAAAGTATTTTGAAAAGAAAATCTCCCATGCGCAGTGAAATTCCTGGCTCCGTCCCTGGTCGCATCTACTTTAGGGAAAATGTACTCAAATTCTTAATTTCTCGGAGTACCTGTGAGTTTCATGCTAGTGGTTTATAATGCATGGTAAGCAAGATGGTGAACATCTTAATCTACAAATAGACATCAATTTGTTGATACTTTTAAAGTAGCTTCACAATTTCAGGCCCAAAACTGGGAATAGCGGTTTTAGAGCTTCATTCAAGCCTTTCACCTAGCCAACAGAGAATGAACACAAACAGATAGACATTTCGCCCGTTTCTTTGCTTCCGGCTTTGCTTTGAAGGTAAATAGTTGAAAGAGTTAATCCCTCGTAGAACGCGAGCTTTGAGGTCTCATTGAATGAATAGTATGCTACTGCGCATGGTGAACAAGGTCATTTTCTAATTGTGCAAATGTGGAAGAGAATCTTGTAACTTGTAATCAATCAACTACTGTGAACAGTGTTAGTCTCCTATAGTCTTGAGCGTTCATTCCTTCTCAGACATGTACAAGAATAGTATGTTTGCTTGTGGTTGCATTCTAGCATTCTGGTGGCTATATAGGCCTGGCATGCAAGGATCATCGGGTCATGATGTGAGGAAGTTTCCACACAGGAAGCAGTCATATTTGCATGGAGTTGATGGACATTGCATTATCAGGAATAGACATATAATGGTCATGTCTCTGATTTGCACAAAGATGGGTCCATCAAATTGTAGTCTGTGGAAGCTTGGGGTTTTGCCCAAGGGTTGTGCAGAGCTCCTTTGGAGTGTGAGATCTAAGATTCGACTCCTATGGACAGGAGATTGACCCACATAGTAAACTAACTACTACTAACATACTTATAACGGATTCGGGGATCTTGTAGTGTAGTGCAGTGCCGCACTACAATCCGAGCCGTTGATTCGCGCAATAATCAACGGCTCGGATTCATCTCGGCACTTGCATGATTCGAGCCGTCCATTACCGAGATGAAATTCGAGCCGTTGATTACCGAGATCAACAACTCGTGTGCCGCACTACAGGGTTGTAGTGCGGCACAAGATCCCCAATTACAGGATCCGAGCCATTGATTTGTAACATCCTATCGTTTGATAAAAAAAAGAGAATTGTAGTTTGTGGATTTGATTCCTCCCAATTTAGTGTCCTTCTCCAGCTACAAGCAAATTGTAGTTGGTCAACCGCTGGATTGATATATGGTTAGCTTTAGTCTTTTCCTGTCTAGCGGTAGACCGAGTAAGTGATTCTAGCATACTTATATGGTTTGTGAAATTCTCTACATTGATATATTTGAGCTATCTTTTTGCATATTACTGAGTTATGTCTACTATTTCATGCAGATATATTTCAAATGATGTGAATCTAAAACATGAAATTCAACTTCATTGCTATTTCTTTATTGAATGAAATTTTAAGTCAATAGCATCCGGACTCATTTATGTAACACTTAGTCACTTACGACCTATTCATTAACTTTTACGAGATTTTAATTTGATTTGTGATTGGCATTCTATTGCACCAACTATGGCAAATTGATTAGCTGTTTTTTGATGGTCTCTGAAGATGAATTATTTGTGTTGTTACTCTTACTGAGAATTGCCTTCTGATAAAGCAATGTAGCTTATCATGGTCTTCTCATAATATCAGAATCCTCATTTCTATTTCTTTCTCAAGTGCAGAGATTTTTCATTCGGTTCCCTTTTCGTTCTTGAAGTTTTTGAGTAGTGCATAAAACACCGAAGATGATTTAGATAGTATTGTTTCAAATTCAATGTTTGATCTGTTCTCATTGTTGTAGAGCAAGTTTCTAGCGAATTTTGGGTTGCTGATAATGTCCCTTCCGACTTCTATGAGGCCAAAATTTGCACCTGTTTTTTTGTTCCCCGATGGCTAAATCAGCACTCAAACTCGTGTCTAAGGGAAGTCAGGCTTAGCTTCATGTTTGATTGAATCTCTTAGCTTTGTCTTTTTTCCCCACTTCAATTTCTCTTTCACTGTTTCACACTCATTAGTAACTAAGCGACGAAAATGTAGGTTAAACAACATTCAAGCACTAATTGCGCAACAGAACCACTTTTAAAGAATACTTTACATACATCATATGGTAACAGTATGGAGTAGGTGCATCTCTTGGCAGGTCCAATTCAAATTACAGCTTTTGCACAATGATTCTGGCAAAGGTCGTGCTTCCATTCGAGCACCAGGGCATGTATGATCACAAATTATGGTAGTTTTGTTTTGAAATCTAGCTTTTGCTGAATTATTTTGTCTAGGAAGAAGGGGCTTCGAGTCGTTTTCCCTAGCTCGATGATGTATCTGTGTCTGCCTAGTACTTTCCTACTGATTTCTTGTTTGCTTAAGGAAAACGGTTATCGGGTATGTAGAACTGAGTCTACCTCTTTTTCTGGTCAGACTTGCAACTAAATAAGGTCATTGCAGGAGTGAAAAAATCTTACTTGCAGATTCAGATAAATTAGATGGCATATGACACCGAATCCTGATTCATACTATGGACGGCCAGTGTTCAAATTGTAAGCCTGAAACTGTTTGATCCTGCTATTCAGGTACAACATACCTTCAATTTACAGGTGGACATACTAATGACTGGAAAATATTTTATGCTTCCAGTGCTAACCTCCTGCTTGGAGGCAACGCCTCGTTTGTCTTTTTCCACCCTTGTATCGATGCTGTACCTTATGGCAGGAAAAACTGATGCAAACCAATGGACTTGGCTTTGATGCTGAATATATGCATATGGATAAGCAAATTCCCTACAGGTAGTCTTGAGTATGTTAGTTAACGAGTTTTTCTTTTCGACCATATCTTGATTGTTACTACGATACAAAAGGACCGTTACTAACATCAAGCTCTAGGCAGTCATCGGAAAAGATGCTGTAGAAATTTCCGGAACAGGTTCATCCCTTCGCAGTTCTCTGTTACCTCCCTTAAGATGTTCTACTTCTTGACTGCATTTACTCTTTCCTTTACAAATAGAAGGTTTTTTCGTAGAAATTTAGCCACCAAAAAAATAACTATACAACAGAAATGTTATGTCCATTCTTCTTGTTAAATATGCACGTCAAATTCGTGTTTGAGATCCAGAAGTATTCGTGTCACGATTTTGATACACACTAGATGTCAGACTTTCCAGTGCACATTTGATGTGGGTTATAACATCTTAAATGTTACCATGGTGTTACATTTTCCAAACATGTGTTTGAGATGTGGGCTATGACATTTTAAATGTCACCAATTAACATGCCAGGAGACAAATAGGAAACATGGAATGAGACTCTTCTAGTTTGAGACAATGGGGGCTGTCCTACAGTTGATGTTCTTGGTTTCTTCTTTTAGTCCTTTTTCTTCTTTACTTCTTTCTTTTAGGGTTTGCTCACATGGCTAGTGGCTAAAGAGAAAAGGGATGAAAAAGTAGTTACAAGATGGCATTAGGTGCATTATGGGTTGTTATTGGTCCATCATTCTTGACAAAAAAGAAGAAGAAGGGGTCATTGAAACCCACTTCCATAGTAGCTCCAGCCTACCACAACAGTATGCTGCTGTGGTGTGTCCGGCCACCAGTAAATTTAGAGAATCGAGACTCTGTGGGTGTTAACGAGAAATTATTCACGACGATTTTGAGATTCTAGCTTTTCAAAATAAGTAGTTCGGGGTGTTCACCAAAACTTCAAGATAACAAATACTCGTATTCTACAGTTCTGACAAACTAAAAAAGGAAGGAAATTATGAAAATCCAAAAGTTGGGCATGGGTATGTTTGGGTAACTTCTGAAGCTTTTTGGGTAAGATTTTTTAGGCTTTAAGTTTTATAGAAGCTGAATTTTTAATTTTTTGTAATAAACAGAGCAGCTAAAATCATAATTTCATAGCTATAGTGCACATGTTTATCTAGTTTGATTAAAATCTAAAATTTATAGCAGAATCTAAAGCTTACACCTTAGTGCGCCATTTTTTTTTTGAGTTGGACGGTCACAGGCCCTCGAGCCAGATTACGCGCACCTTTATTTATTCTCTTTCCAGTCCGATCAAAGGCAGAACATCCACTTCGAAACTAGGGAATTAACAAGAAATTATTTTCTTGCTGGACTCCAAGAATCAAACCATGTTCAATTGTGCGGAAAACAAACCCAACAATCAATCGGACTAACCCAACCCTTGGTTGCCATTTCCTTTTTCTCTCCTTTACATTTTTCAATTTTGCAACTCCTAACGTTTAGGGACACTGGCATGTGGTGTTTTGTACCCATGAGAAAACTGATCAAGAGACCCTACCTTCCATGGAATACAGTTGGCCAAATCACTAGGGTACATGGGGTTGTTTTATTTGGGGGGTCCATTACTTCTCACTAATCAAAGAAAAGCAAAGAACCCCAGAGCTGGCAATCATTCACCTCAAATTCACAACACATGGCATGGCACTATGGCAGTGAAAGAAATGACCCATTGTTTGAAACATTTGCTAACTACTTAGGCGGATTTGTGAAGTGAACAATGTTAGACTATTAAGTGAGAAGTGAGAACCATTAGACCTTATTATGACTCGGACACTTATTTTTACTTCTATGTGCCGCTTACTTGGACTTAAGGTTTTGTTCCCTCTTAAGATCTAGTTCAAAACTTCGCAACTGTTATTAACACTTTCGAGGCTAATTCATACAGAGCAAAGTCTGGATCTGGATACCTGAGTTATAAAAAAAAACCATAAAAATTAAAGTAGAAGTGGGTGAAAAAGTTAATTACGCATAATCATGTTCTGTGAATTGTCCTCATTTTCCGTAGCTTTAACTTATGTCCTCACTATTTCAAAATTTCTTTTTGATGCTTTTAATTATTGGTTTCAGTACCTTGTATCACCGTTTTTTTCTTCTTCTGACACACTGCTGTACTGGCAGTTAGAAACTTGTTTTCCCCTTTTATGAAAAGATGGAAATGATTAGTATACTTTTAAACAAACTATAAATGAGAGTATGAAATGTTGAGCGTGACACCATATACATGTTAACATAGCATCACCTATCTATTCATGTTTGGCTGTGTGTGCATGTGGAACCTAAGTCTGAGGAGCATCTTCGATCCATCTCTCACAAATTCTCTATTTTGGAGACTCAAATAATTTAAAAAGTGTGTTTGGATCACCATACTCTTCATACACACTTCAATCCCAATTCTCCATTTTCTTATCTCCACTTTTTTGATACACGTTCATTTATTTTAAGAACACAAGTTTCCCTCCAAATCTGTAGTTTTATCATTTTCATAAATTTAACGAAGTACATCCAAGATAGATCTCGTCGCTACCTTAATAATGGTACCATTTTGTTATACATCGGATCTAGGTATAGAGTTATTTGCAATTTATATAAATGAAGATCTATCTCTGTTTTGAGAGAGTCTCCATATGTGCAGACTCAAACTTGGTTCTCCGTTTTTTAGGACCAATAATGGCCGTTTGTCGGACGGATAATGTTTTAAGTGCATAAGGAAGAAAGGTGGATAAAAAGTAGTATAGATATATTATAAGGGGGGATTAACTTATACTTGGTTGAGTAGTAATTGATATGTGTGAGTAAGTGTGTGTGGATAAGAGTGGATAATGTGAAAATTATTTGATTACCCTCATTAAGTCATTGGATTGAGAATACAAAATATGTTTGAGGGGTAATAGATTTTTTCCCCACCTATATAAGTTAATCCTAGGGTGGGGGTGGGATAAGCTAAGACCCTTGGAAGGGAATAAGTTGCCAAACACCTTATTCCTTCTCCCTTCTCTTATCCGTTCAACAAACAGACCCTAAGTAGATGGGTTGCAGCCTTTCCATTCTATGTTTGTCACATTCATTCTCTATTTAATTTGGAGTTTTGGATCCGGGGTGGAGATGCTCTTATTAAGGCTACAAATTCTCCAAAATAGAGACTACAACAATTAAATTTTACTCAAAAAAACAAAAATTGTAATTGGAGGACAAACCTAATATTCTCACACACTCCAACCCAAATTTTTCATTTTCATCTTCATTTTTCAAATACAACTTCATTCTTTTCCAAAATACAATTGTCCCTAATCTTTAATTACAATAACTTTATATATTTGTGAAATATATCGAACATTACTCTCATTTTAAAGGTATTATCAATATCTTTTCAACAGTACCAATTTTGTATACGTTGAATTAATATATATTATGTAGAAACTATGCATTTTAATGGAGACGGATCTCCCTTTTTTGGAGGAGTCTCCATATATGGGGAATCAAAAGAGAGTCCCAACTTTGGAGACCCAAAATAGCATGACTTGGAATGGCTTGATTTTCTGTAATTGAGTTTTGGTTCTCCGAAATGGAGATATAGAAATGCGTAGGAGCTCATTTTCGAGTCCCGTGTCAAACACAATACTTGAGATGAATAGATCGATAACACCACGTCAGCCGCACATCGTATCACCATTTCCCAAAATCATTTCTCCGAACAAATAAATAAAACCTTTCAGCCCCTCCACGTCTATTTAAATCCCCTTTCTAATAACTGTTTCAGTTTGTTTTTCCCCAAAAGCAACGCCCTCTACAGTCTACAATTCTGGTTCAAATTTCAACACAAAATACTATTCCCAATCCCATCTTCTTCAGCTCCTCAATCGTTTTCACATTCATCATTCGAACCTACGATATTTTCCTCCAATTCAATTCCGCACTCCAACAAACAACAGTCAATGAATTCTCTCTCCTCCCCCACAATTCCAACGCAATTTCAATTCCTCTCTTTGTTTTGCATGACTCGGCAATCTCTTTGAGTCTCAGAAAACAATGGCAATGGAGATATGCTCTGAGAATTCTACTTCTTCTACGCTGGTTATGAGTCCGGCTAGGATCTCATTTTCGTACGACCTCTCACAATCCGACGCCGTGCCACTCGAACACAACCTCTTCCGGTCGAATTCTTCTTCTTCTTCGGGCGTCGATTTCGATTTCTGTAATAATCACGGGACTTGCGCTCAAGCGTCTTCCTCCGCCGATGAGCTTTTTTCTGACGGAAAAATCCTTCCCATTCGAATTAAGGAAACTGTCGCTCCGCAGCGGCGAGAAATTCAACAACCAGAAGTTCTGTCGCGGGATCTACCATGTGGAAAAGGTGGAATTGACGAAGGATTGAAGGAAACGAAAGGGGCGATCTCTGAATCTGAGGAAAAACATGTAAGTCATCGAAATGATTAACGTGACTGTATAGTTCATTAATTATGTTTGTAAAATTTAGAACCGATAAACGTTTAGTGAGTAGATCAAATAAACTATTACTAGATATTTCATATTTATAATTTTTTCAGTCTTTTTTCATTTTGATAACTGGATATCCGGGCACCTTATGCGCATACACACGCAGGCCCGGTCTTGAGATTTGCGGGACCCTAAGCACAAAATCAATTTGGGGCCTTCATATGTAAAGAAACATTACAATTTCAAAAGATACAAATCGTCCCAAACAAAAAACTTACAAGAATTTGAATGTCGAAGTCACAAAAAATACTTAACATTACATTTACTAATAAGTATCACTTGAACCTTGCTCTTCTTGCATTTTTAGAAGCAAACAAATCAATCAAACTAGAATAGTTATAATTAGGTCGGAACTTTTCGAGACTCCACTACCAAGCGGACTAGGAGTCTACCAAGCAAACAAATCAATCAAACTAGATTTCGTGTCAGTTTACAGTTTACATGTATCTCGAAAAGCTAGGTTTTTAAATGGACTCCGTTAGTAGATAGTGAAATTAGTCCTGAACTTTTCGAGATACATGTAAACTGACACGAAATCTAGTTAGACAAGTAAAAGTTATACATGCATAGTTATAATTAGGTTGGAATTTTATAGTTAGTGACAAACTTTAGGATTCATGTGTTATAAGGGACGAGACGGAGCCATAATTTTATTTTGTGGTGGCGAAAATATATACTTAAAAATTAAAAAGACAAACTCCATTATGAGAATAAAAGATTTAAAAAATCTAGTGGTGACAAGTCCATATAAATCGGGGATAAAAATTTATTTTCTATATAATATTTGCATTTTTTGAAAATCTTATGATGACGGTCGCCACCACTTGTCCCCTCTGACTCCATCCTTGTGTTATGCATGTTTATAGGTGTTTGTTACGTATTATTCTAGTTAGTTACGAATGAGTGTATATGGTGCAAAACGAAATGCTATGCTTAATTTTGGCTAATACTTTTGTTTTGTACTAATTATTCTTGGTATCGGGGCTTGGTCTACCATGGTATACAGTATTTAGGTGTCGGTCATTCTCATGGGGTCCTCTGTTGATGTGTGGTTGTTAATCCAATATCTTTTTCAAAACAAGATATCAAGTGAAATTATCCAACAGTCCACTAGGGCTGTCAATAAAAACCTGCGAAGCGCAAATTCGAACCAAACCGAACCGAACTGTAGGTTTTGAATTAGGTCCGTGGATTAATGGTTCGGACACGGATTGAAAAATTAGAAAACCGTGCTTCCCGGTTCGGTCCATGGATTTTCATAAAAGAACCGTAGATAAACCGAACTGGACCGTGAGAATTTAATAAATAAATAACAAAAAATATATATATAAAGCGAGAGAGAGAGAGAGAGAGAGAGAGAGAGAGAGAGAGAGAGAGAGAGAGAGCGCGCGAGCGAGAGAGAGTTAATTGGCTATTTGAAGTATTCCTAATATCTGGTGGATTATTGACTATTTTTCTTCCCTTTCCCAATAGGCCAATTGTGAAAAGAAAAAAAAACCTACTGAATTGGAAATATTGTACTATAGAGTTAATTGTGAATTCTCATGACAGTCCTCCCAAACTACATAAATGTGTGGTTTTAGAGTAGTCGGACCACCACATGACAGTGATCCCAAACTACTGAATAATTACTCGGATATGAATCATAGTTATGCATGTGATCCTAAACTAATGGCCTTGGCAGGTTGGTTCCAACTCCCATTAATCATTATGAAGCCAAGAATTAATCATTGTGAAGGTAACAGGAGAAAACTTAAGTCCGCTGGGATCATGTGGTCCAGTGCCACCACAGTCATAAGGTGTAAGACCTCCATTTTCGTTTTTGTATAAAACAAGGTGTCCAAGCCGGACATTTTGATTTGTTTTTTTAAACCAATTCTACCATCCTCTAGCAGGGATCAATTAGAGCCGGACAAAAGCCCTGGCCTCACAAGAATTAGAGATACCAAATTGTGAAACCCGAGGCCTTGAAGGAAGCAAAACCTCTACACTTGGTGTAAAACCTTTGTTGTGTAACCGTGGCTTATATTTTGGCAAAACCATCTAATATTGTAAAAAATGAAAGTCTATTTACACACTTCTCAAACATACCACCAAATAGGGTAAGTTCCACTTATTAGGGCTATAAACGAACTAAGCCGTTCTTGAACTGTTCGAGGCTCGACTCGGTAAAAGATTGTTCGAGTTGGATTCGGGTGCTAACGAACCTAACATAAGTCTCAATTTTAGGCTTTGTCTAATAAAAGAGTTGAACCTGAAACTAACAGTATTTGGCTTGATTAGGCTCGCGAAGCCGGAGCATATATGTATATCTCATAAGAATTTCACATGTAACTTTGAATATGTATAAATTTTTACGTGTACATAATGAAAATTTTATAACTTGTACATGTCTAAACTACTATAAATTTTTTTTGAAAAATTTAAAAAAAAATTATACATGGATGAACTTATTCATGTGCATAACAAAAAAATTATTTCAAGTTTTAGACTTGTATAAGAGCATAAATATCTACTCCCTCCATCTCCAAATAATGTAGTGTAGTATTTCATTTTGAGCTGTTCCTCAATAAGTATCCATTTTAAAAAGTTAATGAGTACTCCCTCTGTCCGTATTTGTTGGTCCATTTTCGGCATTTGTGTCATGTTTTAAATTGTCTATATCTTTCTATTTATAATGCGTTTTATGATTTGAAAATTTCTTATAATAGAACTAATTGAGATCTTAAATAAGATACATATTGCATATTTTTAGAGATCCGCATTGAAGATATCATAATTTTTTAAGGGATGTGGAGTACTAGTAGAAGTGGACAAACACGGATGGAGGTAGTAAAAGTTTGTAAAATTACTATTTTGTCGTTTTGGAAATTTAATGGGTAAAGAGTTGATGGTGAAAGTGGATGATAATTTGGAAAGTGAGGGTAAAAGTCTATAAAAAGTTGATGTAGAATGTATAATGATGATGTCTTTTAAAACGGAGGGTGTAATATTTTTTACTCGTTAAGGCTCGTGAATAAGTTCGAGATCGACTCAAAGCTAGGCAAGCTCGGCTCGAGTTTGACTCGTCAAAATTTCATTAAGCTCGAGCTTGACTCCAGTTCACTTAAAAACTTAACGAATGGACCTGAACATTCTAGAGTTTGCCTCGGTTTGGCTCATTTGCAGCCCTAGACTTCCTCTTCCCCTACACATGTTGACAATCGAAATCGTTTTTCATTTTGTAGGTCTTGTCACGAACATCATTCATGCCAAGAATTAGGCTGATCGGACAAAACTAACAATATTAAATTTTACATTTTCCATGAGAAAAATTGATCATTAAAATTCTTCCGGTTATTCAATCGATTTCAATAAAAAATATAGATATCCAATCAATTTGATTTTTTGCTATTTATATGTCTAGAGCTACAGAATGAATGATTTGTATTGTCTTAATATGTTGTGAGACTATGAAACTTCATATTATTGGGTAGTGTATTTCAATTGTGAGTTCGAAATATTGTGTACGTAGCAAAAGCTCATTCCGGAATTAGTTAGAGCCTGTGGAATCTGTTAGTTTTTTACTACACTACAACATCACTACAAGCAATTCCTCCAAAGCACCAAGCAAAGACAAAATTCTATTATGAGTCTGAGTTCAATGATAAAGAAAAGAGTCCGAGTTCCAACTCATTGCCATCAAATGAGTTGAATTCTTAAAATCAGCAGGATTTAAAGTTCAAGTATCGGCACTACAGAAAGCTTTTATATTTTTGCTGTCGACAAGCTAATTAGAACATTATTATGTGTAACTTTTACAAAGCAGAGCTCGAAGTCATTTTGGAGATTCAAAAGGAGTAGCAGTTTGAATCGTGGCAGTGGATATGGTCCGAGCTTATGCCCTCTGCCTCTTCTATCGCGAAGCAATTCAACTGGCTCCGCGACGAGCCAGAAGCAGAATTCCAAGAAAAATCATCCGTCTGTTTCGGTGTCAAAAACTTCGTTGCAGTACTCTTCGACTTCGGGTAGTCATCAGAAGCCCCCATTGAAGAAGAGTTATGGGACTTACGGCAGTGGTGGTGGTGTTCCGATAAACCCAGTGTTGAATGTTCATTCGGGTAATCTTTTTGGCTTAGGTTCGATCTTTGGGAAGGAGAAAAGCAAGCGGAAATAATTCAGCAGTTGGATAATCGTTGAATGCGAAGTTTGTGGATTCAGAGTCCTTCGCTACATGGTTTCGTGATCAGAATGGAGTAGTTTAAAATGTTGGTGTGTTCTAATTGATGATCACAGTGTATGTTCTGATTTTAGCTGGTTGTATATGTGAGGAATGATTGGAATTGTTTTAGGATTTTGACTCGAAGAATATGGTAAATGCTTTGTTTTTGGATGCTATGTCCGTGATTTTTCCTCATCTTTCTTCTTGCTCTTGTTTTCCGGAAAATCTAAAGTACTCTAAAATTGCTCAGAATTTGAAATCAGTGGTAATTTTGGACAATTTCAAAATGTACCCAAAAGGTGAATCCGAGCCACTAATTTCAAATTTTGGGCAAATTCTGAGTACGTTTTATGAATATTTATATAGCACTGCTGTGAGATTATGGGCGGCTTTCACAACATTTCTAGATACATTTGCGACCGCCACACACTCAAAACACTTGACCACATCGAAAATCTCATATCTCATATCTCATCCAAAATAGACTTATGGCAAGAACATCAACTTGCGTCATACATCTCAAAAATCCCAGGGGAGGCAGACAATCCGAAAGGATATCTATCCTAGTAAACTTCTTGTTTTGAGCCCATCGAAGAGCATCCAAAACCGCAGAGGCTTCCACGCCATCAACACAGAATACAGAAAAACGCACCTAGCCTTCTTCTCTTGGACAAAAGTCACATCGGAAGTGAGCACAACGCTGCTGCCCCTCTCGACGTATTTCTGCACCAAGCTCCATCAACCAGAAACTTTGGAATTGGATCAGTCCAACGACTCTCGCCACAATGGAAAACTACTTGATTGGAATTTGGAAGTCCCTTCCCTCCCAAGCATAAGGTCTTGACTCAAATTCATCTCGGAGTATGAACGAACCACCTGAAGTCCACTTCAGTTGACACACCAATACCCCTAAACACCACCCTATTTCGCACGCACCATATTTTTATGAAATGGCAAAATTATTCAGAATATAAGAATCCTGACAAAGGATACATCGAGACGGGGAGAGGGGACGGGAATCCAACCAAAGGTTGAATGAGAAAAAAAAGAGAGAACTTTTTTAGATCTTTGAATCCTCTTGTTTCTTGTAACTTAGTCGAAATACACCTTAGGTTGTTTGTGAGAACTTTGTTGCTAGTGGAATCACACTCCGGTCCCGTGGGCATACCTCAGATTTTTGGGGGAATCACGTAAAAATTGCTTGTGTCTCGCTTGCTTGTTGTTTGTGCATTTCGGTTTTATTCGCTTCGCGTTTTATTCTTCCTTCGTGATTTATACCAGTTGGAATTGGTGCTATTTTTTCCAACATGTCTCACTCTCTCTTCTCTGCTACAAACACACCTATAAATAGGAAGAGAAATCAGTTCGTATCAAGCCAGATCATGTTCAATAGGAAAAGGACTGCCAAAGTCTTCAATGTGTTTTTTTTTTTTGTCATTCTTCATCCCTGATCTATTACATGGGAGGGGGAATGAGACTCGATCCCGAGATATAATGTGGGGCATTCAAGAGTTCTACCCGCATGAGTTAGCCACCACTTGCTTCAATGGGGTTAACATAGTGCTTTGTCTCCCACTTGCCTTTTCCTTCTCTCTCTTTTTCCTCGTCTTTTTCCTTTTTTCTCTGTTTCAGTATTTTCTTTTGACTTGTGTGAATTTTTGGATAAGGTTATGTACGATTGGCTAAGGATATTCGATCGTCAATTATTTTCTATTTGTGTTTGTGAAAGTTCTTTCTTTAACGTCATCATTGCACTCCCTTCACAATTCCAATACTTCTTCTTGGTCATAAAATTATGTGAATTTCTTGCAAGTGTTTTCAGCTGTCCAAAATATTCACACAGAATGGAACCCGCCCAACGCAGATTGACAGAGGCTGCCCAAGCAGGAAATATCGATGCCCTGTATGAAACGTTACGGTGCGTCCCAAAGATTTTGGATGAAATCGATGGAATCCCGTTTGTCGATACTCCCCTGCACGAAGCTGCATCAGCTGGACAGACCCATTTCGCCATAGAAATCATGAGCTTAAAGCCCTCGTTTGGTAAGAAGTTAAACCCAGATGGGCTAAGTCCCTTACATCTTGCTCTGAAAAATAGGTGCTTTGAGACAGTGAAACGGCTCATCAAATATGACAGTGAGCTCATACGAATCAAAGGAAGGGAACAACAGACTCCTTTGCACTACGTAGCCCAAACTGGTGACATCGATATCTTGGCCGAGTTTCTGTGTGCTTGTCCAGCATCTATCAAGGAGTTGACAATTCGAGAAGAGACTGCCATTCACATTGCAATTAAAGGTATAATCTTGAAGCTTTTAGAGTAATATTCATGTGGCTTTATAAGACCTACAACGGCGAGGTGCTAAACTGGAAAGATGAAGACGACAACACTGCTTTGCATATTGCTGTGGCCACCAACCAACCGGAGGCATGTCATCTCTATCCTTTTTGCTTTTCCTCAATAATGGGAAAATAAAACACGAATAAGAAAAACTTATGCTAAAAATTCCAGTGTCTACCACTGTGATAAGGCATATAGTATTCATGAAATTTAATAGAACACACAAGAAAGATAGTATGTCAAAACTCAACCAAAACATGGAGGGGCCATGTACTTGTAAGAATGACCTCCTAAATTTTTTTGGAAGTCATATTAATGCATTGGTTTTGTATTAGTAGATGGGCATGCCGTTGAAGATCATGTAAGGATGCAGATTAATTATGTAACGCCATTTGATCTCAAGCAGCTACTATGTAACACGAGGTTAACCTTTGAGTCACGTGATTAGGTTAAGGGTTAGCAAGTCAGCTAGGGCAAGTCGTGACAAGTGGTATCACAGTTTGCACCAACCGGAACTGTGAGGTGGGTTCCGCGAGGAGACGTGCTTGGATGGACCCAACAAAGGAGGAGCTTGAGGTGCTTGGATGCGTCCTACATGATACGAGCTTGAGGAGCTCAATGTGTTTAAGCGGGTACTTGTCTCACATCGTCTGGTGGGTGGGAGTGATGGACCATAGAGCGCAACGAGGACGCTACGATGTTAAGTTGGGGAGATTTTAAGAATCCATTTGAGTCCCACATGGGTGGGACAATTGTACTAAAAGTAATATATAAGGCAACCCAACCAGCTACTATGTAACTCGAGATTAAACTTTTGAGCCACGTGGTTAGGTTAAGGTTAGTAGGTCAACTGGCGCAAGTCGTGACAAGTGGTATTAGAGTTTGCACCAACCGGAAGTGTGAGGCGGGTTCCGCGAGGAGACATGCTTAGATGGACCCCGACAAGAGAGGAGCTTGGACGGGTCCCACATGAGACGAGCTTGAGGAGCTCAACGTGTTTAAGCGGATACTTAGCTCACATCGTTTGGGGAGTGGGAGCGATGGACCATGGAGCGGAACGAAGACGTTGCAATGTTAAGTTGGTGAGATTTTAAGATCCCATTTGAGTCCCACATCGGTGGGACAATAGGAGTGAAAGTAATATATAAGGCAACCCAACTAGCAACTGTGTAACTCGAAATTAATCTTTTGAGCCGCGTGGTTAGGCTAAGGATTAGCAGGTCAACTAGCGTAAATCGTTACAAATTATATATCTTTTTTTTTATATTGATATTTCCATTTTCCATCTAATTGAGTTTCGCAAATTATTGGTATCTGTTGTAAAATGCACACTATGAACGCGATAAAGTAATGAGAAAACAAACCAAATCAACAAGCAATCACACGACACAGAGATTTACGTGGTTCCCCCAAGATTGAGGTACGTCCACGGGCGAGGAGAGAGAGAGTTCACTAACA
>JAXBDA010002211.1:0-44853 GCA_036023075.1 Gaultheria prostrata | reverse complement strand
TATAGAGAGGTTTCCTCAGTTGGGCTTTGAAGAGCGCGCAACTGGGAGCTACCACGTGGGGTAGCCCGCGCTGATGGCTCCAAGCGGTCAGTGCCGCGAGGGATCGCCACGTGTCACGCGGTGGTGCATGACATTTGTCATCACCTTACTGGAAGGTCAAACTTGGGACTCCTCCACGTGGGTCAATACGTTGACCCTTCCTACAACGAGCTTTCATGATACATGAGATTTGGAGTCGGTTTAAAAGAGTTGACCTATATTGATAATGTAATATTGTCAAGGTAGGTGTGTTGCTCGGTCCATCAGAAGCGAAAGCTTAGTTGGTTCTCTTGATTTAATTGGTTGATATTAAACATTGTGTATATGGGGGTATGTGTTGAGGCACGCGGGAAAAGACTTATTTGACGTTATTTATGGCATGATATGCGTATGTTGGCCCGAGGAGCCAAGGCCCAAGGTGCCTAAATGTGAAGAGATTTCGGCCCAAGGTGCCGATGCCGCCAGATTTGCGGATGGGTGGGGCCTGAGGTGCCTAGTCATAATACATAGCATGAATGATGCATGCACGGGTTTGGTGATTTCACGGGTGTGGATGTTATGATATTCTTTTGAGTTATATTTATAGCTAACAGTGGATATATATTGATTATGCTGTTGGTAATGTATTGCACGTGAAAGCTTTTTGTAAGTATGTGCAGTGAAAACGTGTATGTTGTATCGTTCAAGGTGAGGGTTAGAAAGAATCAAATTTCGAGGGCGAAATTTTGAAAGGAGGGAAGTTTGTGATGTCTCATCATTAAAAAGAATATTTGGATATTTCTTACTAATATTTTTGAGGTCAGGGTACAAAAAAAATAAAGTTACCTACTAAATTTTGAGGTGGTATATTAAAGAGAAGAAAAATTGAAGGGGCTAGCAGTGCACGAAAATATTAGAAATGCATGGGGGACATACGTGGGTACATTGTGTGAGAAATGTGCACGGGAACTGCTAGTGTGGGTGTGGTGTAGAGTAGTGTGCATGTGTGTTTTGGACTTGAGGGATAGCAAAAGAAAGAAAGGACAGGTGTCAATTATTTTGGGACTTTCACCGGAGGGAGGGAGTAGGGATATTTACAAAAAGGGAAGGGAATACAAACAAGAAGGGGGAGAGGATTTACAGGGAAGAAAAAAGAGAGTCATGCGCGTAAGGCCGGCAGCTAGGAAGCCATGGGCCAACCGATTAACGGCGAGATGGTGTCCGATGCAAATGAGATTTTAATAAATTATTCGCGGTGGCGAGATCTACCTGTTTAACGGTGACGACCGACAAGCAAAACGGAAATGTATACAAAAAATTATGTAAGTATGGAAGGAAGTGGGATTGATTAATTTCTCAGTTACTTTCGCGGTGTTTGTGGATTCGGGTTGTTACAAAAATCTACTACTCCAAAATATTATTTGTTCGGTTCCAAATTTTCCCATTTTCTAAAACATTTTCTTTTTCCGATTATTTCTTACACTTCTCTCCCTACTCAATATTCTCATTTCTCTTTCTATCTATCTCCAATCATTTTCTCATTTCAGAAAACTCAACTAAAATATTATCTCAAAATTCTTTTCAAAATTTCTTTTCATAACCCATCCAAACACAGGCAATCAATATTCCCACAAATTATCAGACCATTTGAATCGAACCATCTCGATTCAAATTGAATTACTCCTATATTTTTAGGATGGAATATTGACAAAGTTGTAATCTCAGACTGAGTTTTCCGTTTGATAAAATATGAAATCTCATAAAATCATCAGTAACCAGAGTGCATGCATTCAAAATCAGGACGATTTGCGTAATTTTGTCCTAATTTTTATACGGATGGTCCGTAAAACCTCGTGTTTACAGCGTCCAATAAGAGCAAGCCCAACAAACTCCCTAAAATTGGCTCTCATCCCTATTTTAGGGAGCCAAACCCCAATATTAGGCTCCAACAAACTCCCTAAACCCCTCCCTAGAATACAAAAATGAATAGTGCCTCCCTAAAAACCCCCCATTTAGAGCAACCCCAACAATGAGTTGGTAAATTAGGCAGTGTACAGTGCATATATCTATTATATTTTGACACTTTTTCTATCAACACTCCAACAACACTCCCTATTACCCTCCCTATTTTTAATAAAATATAATATATGGGGGAAAAGTAAGAGAGAGACAAGAGAGAGAAAAAAAAAAGAAAAAAAGAGAGGAGAAAGTAGTCTGCAAAGAGGGGGAAGAACAGAGAGAAAGAATAAAAAAATGGGTAGGGAGTGAATAGTGCCTCCCTAAATGGGGGGGTTTTTAGGGAGGTACTATTCATTTTTTTATTTTAGGGAGGGGTTTAGGGAGTCTCTTGGAGCCTAACTTTGGGGTTTGACTCCCTAAAATAGGGATGGGAGCCAATTTAGGGAGTTTGTTGGGATGTCCTTAGGGAGACACTATTCACTCCCTACCTATTTTTTATTCTTTCTCTCTCCTCCCCCTCTTTGCCGGCTGTTTTTCTTTTTTTTTTTGTTTTATTCTCTCTCTTGTCTCTCTCTTACTTTTCCCCCATATATTATAATTTATTAAAAATAGGGAGTATTGTTGGAGTGTTGATAGAAAAAGTGTCAAGTTATAATAGATATATGCACTATTCATAAACTTTTTTGAGGAGTTATTGTTGGGTTGCTCTAACGCACTAGTGCCGCCAGCAGTGCTACACATATCCACAGCAAGGACAACAGAGGCTGGACACGTGTCAATAAAACATTGGAAGCCATTCAACCGATGACGCGGAAATAGTTCACAATCCCCTCTCTCCTTTTTATCGATCCAATTCAAAGGGCTTCTTCTTCGGCGGGTGAAGGTATTTCGGAATAACCACAAAAGATCACCTCGACACAGTACGCACAGACAGAGGTAGAGCGCAGAGAGATTCCATAGGTACTACGCCTACTTATTTGATGATGATGATTAGGTCTCTTTTAGACATTTATTTCGTTTCTAATTTCTTTTGAAGGAATTTGGATTCCTCGTTGAGATTTGATTTTTCCGATCAGTTGTTTTCGATCTCATATATTCCTCATCCTCGAACCCTAGTCTCTGTAATACATAGTTCATTCATCCTATGTTATTCGTGCGAGTTAATTGATTGAACAACTCGGTGTTACAGGGCGGCGCAGAGAAAAAATGATGAGGCTACAGACATACGCAGGGCTTAGTTTGGTAGCCACTCTGGTTGTTATTTATCATGCGTTTCACACCAGAGGCCAGTTTTACCCTGCAACTGTTCACTTATCGACATCCAAAATCAGTTTGGTGCTCCTCCTCAACATGGGCCTTGTTATTATGTGTATCATGTGGCAAATAACTAAACGGATCTTCCTTGGATCTCTCCGCGAAGCTGAGGTTGAGAGGCTGAACGAGCAGTCGTGGCGGGAAGTTATGGAAATACTTTTCGCCATCACTATTTTCCGGCAAGACTTTTCGGTCATGTTTCTTGCCATGGTTACTGCTCTTCTGTTGATTAAGGCTCTTCATTGGTTGGCTCAGAAGAGGGTTGAGTACATCGAAACAACCCCATCCGTCCCCAAGTTGTCTCACATTCGAATCGTGTCTTTTATGGCGTTTCTTTTCCTTTTGGACAGTTTCTTCTTGTACAATTCTGTCAAGTACTTGGTACAAACTCGACGGGCTTCTGTCTCCCTCTTCTTTGCTTTTGAGTAAGTGTTTTACATATGTGCTATTTTTGGTCAGTTGTTAATCTGATCTTCACAATCTAGTGTTCTTAATTAGTGAGGCATTTAAACACAGGCACACAGCTACACATTCATTGCATGTAGTCCCTTTTTAAGGAACGTAATAGGGCCTAACATTCACCAATTTGGAGAGAAGCTAAATGACTACAAGATTGATGCTTACACTATAAATCTGTCTATACGTTAAGTTTTAGCCACTTAGTTGTAGTTAGCCCACCTCTTAGCATGAAGCAGGTGTATCTAATCTTTGGGGACTTTGTTTATGGGTAGCCACTTAGGAAGGAGAACAGAAATAGAAGAATTAGTGGATGAAACTTCAGTGACCAGTGAGAAGAGGAATAGCCCATAGATATGGATGTATCAGGTTAGATTACGAGAAGATATCATATTGCCTTTATCGCTGCATTAACACGCACATTTTTACATTAATACAACCCCTTTTAGATGGAAGGCACGTAGCCCTAGTGGTGGAACTACTACTAAATGCTTGACCCTGCTTAGAAAATCAAATCTCATTCAAAACCGTGAATGAGACTTTCCTCTCACACGGCTCCTAAGTGATAAATTGAGAATGTGAAAGACTGAATCCATTCGATGTCTTCAAAGGATTATTAATCCTTGACTATTTGAGGAATCCTTCATCAGTGGTTGTGAATGACTGATGTTTTCAATCTTTTCAACCTTGGTTCCATAGGAGCAAGTCGGAAAAATTGAGAAATCGAACCATCTTGTTTGATTCGCTCTCAATAGCCATTGGATGATCATATTAGGGTGATCCTTTTGCCGACGGATGCTCCTATTATACTGTAGTCTCAGAAGGATGAGAACCAACTATGTAGCATCTACATCGAAAATTCAAGTATTTTATACGTGAAGATGCATGTGCTTCCATTTTCATGCTAACTGCATTTGCGTCGGCGTGCTTCTTTTCCTAAATTCTACTTCAAAGCTGACTCCTAGTATTTCAAATATGAATATCAGGTATATGATACTGGCAACAACAACAGTTTCGATATTTGTGAAATATGTTTTCTACGTCAGCGACATGCTTATGGAAGGACAATGGGAAAGAAAGGCAGTCTACACCTTTTACTTGGAACTTATTCGGGACTTGCTGCATTTATCTATGTATCTGTGCTTCTTTCTTGTGATTTTCGTGTAAGTACTTTATCTGACCTTGGTTGTGTGCATGGATGTGTTTGTATATGATGTATTCAGATAGATACCTATGGCACATAACAATATTACAGTGGTCAGTGGTCAGTGCTGTTTCAATGTTTCTGTTCCTAACTTCCTATATGCTATATAGATGCTTTCTTGCTTATGTATCAACTCTGGTGTCTGTGTATGACGTAAATACCACACAGTGCGTTTTTAGTACTTCTCATTTTTAATTAGGAACACGGTTACTTAAAATTCTGAAGCTAGCACGAGTCATGAATCTCGCTTTGCAACCTTGGTCTTTTTAAGGGAATTCTGTGTATGACTAATATTAAGGTTGTAACTTGTAAGGCGCTTCTCACATCTTTGCTAAAGATGGCGAATTCTTAATTACCGTGTTGTGTTTTGCTTTATTTTTCAGCTCGCTCCTGAACAGGCTTCATTTCTAGCCTAGCAATTGTCAACTTTGTTTGGAGTTGGGGAATTTTGTTTTTGGGATTGTATGGGGCTATAGCAGTTGTCTGCAACACTTAAAGTTACTTCTATTCAATGCCAACACGAGGTCGTTCATTCTTGTGGCATATTTATTACTTTTTGGAACATGTTAGTTCGTTATTGTTTAACTTTAGGAGATGTGTTGATTATAACTTAGAACTTTATTTGGCATATGCTGAAGATACTGCCTTGTTTCCCATTGAGGTAATTGAAAATTTTCCCCTCTTGTGAGGACTGAGATATGCTTCTTTCATAAGGTGTTCTAGATATTTAGGACAGCTCCCCAACAAATTAAATTAATGGGTTTAAGAAACCACTTGAACTGGTTAAAAACTGTGATTTTTTAGCCTATTTTTCCACTTGTTTTGGAATTAAGAGATTTATTGAATTTACTTTGCAAGGTTCCATTTCATTCTTTCCCTTGATGGTCTTGTTGAATATCTCTTCGCTCTGCTGATATTCATTATATTTAAGTAGGCGGTCCTATTTATTCTTTATTCCACTGTGGGACTCATATTCTATTGTGTTGTATTGTATTGTCTCAGGAACTATGGTGTGCCTTTACACTTGATTAGGGAGCTCTATGAAACGTTTCGCAACTTTAAGGTTCGGGTTGCTGATTACATTCGTTATCGGAAGATCACTTCAAATATGAATGATCGTTTTCCAGATGCAACACCTGAGGAGCTTAATGTGTGAGTTTACATATTTATAAGTTTGTCTCTTCATGTTCTTAGTTGTTATTATTATGCATCACGGGTATGATTTCCTACGTATGCTCATGTAGAAGTGATGCAACATGCATCATTTGTCGCGAGGAGATGACGACTGCCAAGAGACTCAATTGTGGGCATTTGTTTCACATGCACTGCCTCCGGTCATGGTTAGAGAGACAACACACATGTCCCACTTGCAGAGCCCTTGTTGCACCGCCTGAAAATGGGACTGGACCACAGGCAGATGCTCAACAACAAGGTTATCTTCGTCTTTTGTTATATGATTATGCTGAGCAGTCCATGATAGTTCCCCATTTTTATCTACACAGATTGTTGGTTGAAATTTGGTAAAACGTAACGTGGCCTTTAGATTGTTACTTCAGTTAGGTGTCACCAAATTTATTAGTTGTCTCATGAAATGAATGTTTCTGTGTCAGTTATGACTTATGAGGGATTTGGATGTGTCCAACATTATAGAAACTATGCTCCCTAAATATTTGGCAATATAGTATGTTGCTTTATGTTTAATGCCTCCTAAGGACACTTGCACAATTATGCCTTTCATGTTGATCATGGGAAGTATTAAAATGGGTGTTCGTATTCTTTTTACTCTTGTCATACCAGACTCATGCTGCCCATAGTTGATTTGATCATTGGAAAAATAAAACTGAGGTGTTCGAGGTCACTCTAAAATCGGGTTACTATATCATATACTCATTTGCGGGCGTTTGATTTTTTTAAGCTTGCTTATGGAACTTGCTCCAGTTTGATCAAAGCTTGCTGCATGTGCAACCTAAGAATCTGACTTTATGATTTTTTGATGAATTGACTTAATATAGCAATATATGCTTCGAGTCTGTTGAATGTTGGCTACTGTTTTGGTTGGTCACAGGAACAGGTGCAGTTAGTATACCTTCTCAAAGTGCTACTGGAGATGGCATAGCAAATGACTCTATAAGTCAACATCAGGCCAGACTCAAAGCAGCCGCCGCCGCTGCCTCAATTTATGAGAGATCTTTTGTTTATCCTTCTGCAAACACATTAGTGTGGTATGCACCTCTCTTTGTTTTAGTTATGCTCTTTTATGTACATTGTGTTTATTCTTATTGGCACTATACTATAGTACGGGCGAAGGATCCTGATTGTGGATCTTGTCCTGCAATTGCACATGGAGAGAAAAAATACAATGGGCATAACATTCAGCTTTTGCCAGTGGCGAGTAACATATTCGCACGTCTCCTTTATTTATTTAGGGCTTCGCGATTATTCCTTTTTCCTATTATCAAAAACCCAAAATGATTATTCGTTCTTTTTGCCGGCATTTTCTTTAGTAACCGTATTTAGTTGTAGTGCTGAATCTGCTGATACAGTGAACTCATGCTAGCCATTCAAACACTGATATCAGAAGAGGGAGAGGGAGGGCCCTGGAATCTGGAGCAATCAGGTGCCCTGAATAGTTTGATTGGCAATGCAATGATTTGAGGAGATTTGCCAAAATCTTTGGTTTTATTATTAAATTCGCAAGCCGTGTCCGCAGAAATTACTGGGTTTCGGTATTTGAGACAATTAGGAGCTGTAAAACATGGAAATACTAGCGGATGTCAGTGCATAAAGGCACGTCGGATCGAAATATACTCTCAACATATGCAAACTTACCACTCTACCTAACAATTGCAAAAATATAGCATCAGTGACCACTTTGAGACGTTTTCCTTTTTTTATCACGAAAACAATACCTAGTGATACATTGCCTAAAAAGTGAGGAGAGAGAGAGAGAGAGAGAGAGAGAGAGAGAGAGAGAGAGAGAGAGAGAGAGAGAGAGAGAGTGGGGTAGATTTATTAGGAGAATATTCTCTGAATCATTTAAAAAGGAAATGATCTCACGGCTACGACCATAACACGAAAATATGATTAAACAGCAGTGGATGTTGCTTTGTTTGTATGCCTAGACATTTCCGCTCTGTTTTATAAAATAGATGAACTGAAAAATAGAAAGAGATCCTAAAATGATATTCTGAGGCTTGAATGAAGATTATTCTTGAGTGCAGGTCTCCAGGATATGCTGTTCTTCCCCAAGCATATATACCTGGCACTACAAACACAGACTCTAGTGGAGGACAATCTTTGGCAGGACCATCACAACAGCATCCATTTGCAATCCCTGATGGGCATGCCAACTTGTTTCCTCACACCGGGTTTTCCCCTTTTTCTGTCCCTGGTACAAATGTGAGCTATGGAGAGGGATTTGGCAGCAATCTAAATGCACCGGATTCTCAATTAGATGCCCAGGAAAAGGATATTCTGAACCGTATTGAGGTATGAGCTTGTATCATGCTTTCTATTTTATTGGTTCATCCTACATATCCTTGAATTATGTTCTTAGCGCTTTCTTGCACATGCCTTATTTTCAACCCCACGGCTTCACTTCTTCTGAAAGATTTTCTTGGGTAAATGGTATCTTGGCGATGTGTTAAATTCTGGGCTTATGCAAATGCACTGAAGGGTGCTTCTGGTACGCTTAACCAGTGTAAGGTCAATTGTCATTTTTTTTTCCATGTGAAATGCTGAGAGTTGATTCTGGTTGATAGTTTTGTCCAATCTTTAGGAATACCGAAGACAAGAGAAGTGCCTCCTTGAACAGCTAGAGATAAGCTCTTGTTCACCCGGGAAGTAGGTCTTTTGCATTAGGGTCCACTACTTGTACATTTATAGCAACAAGAATCAACGTACTATTTTACTACACTTGCTAAAATGTCTGCATTTCTCTGCCTTAAGAAACAAATGCTCTCAGTCATTTGATGTCCAAGGAAGGATGCAATTTATAATCATCAGTCTTGGTTATGGTTCCACTTGGTTGTATATGATGAAAATTGTTTATTGCAGAGAGCGCTACCTGGTTATCCATTTTTGCCCCTAATGTTCCAGTTCTTATTTTGGGTAAAGAAAGCGAAATAGTTTGATTTGTTGTTTGTTTATGACCAACTTTGTTCTCCCAATGTTCCCAACAGACCTTGCAAAACCAACTGCGCTTGTTGAAGAAGTCAGAAGTTGAGAATAGCACAGAGGCGGGTGCGACGGCATCATCTGACAGCAAAGGAAAGACAGTTGCATCATCATCATCTTCTTCATGTGCTTCCGATTGTGGTCCACAAGGGGAGACTAAAGATACAGAGAAGAGGTAACAGGCCTTGCACGAAGATGTGTACTGATTACAAGGTGACTTGAGGCTGTTAATTTAGGATAAAGCAAAGGATGAGTGAGTTAAGAGCTCTGGAAATGTTGTACTTATGTTTAACCTTCTCATACTTTCAAAATTTCAAGCTCCATATGAGAAACTGTATCGCTTGGAAGGATCATTCTGCTTAAGCTGTAGATATTTAGCGATTTAGACGTCCAGCCACTGTTTTCAGGCTTTAAATTGACACCAAGTTGCTCAAGCTCATGCCCAGGCCCAGCTTATTTAAAAGTCCAGGTTGAGACAAGAACAACCCAAGCTTGAAAACGCTTGTGAAGTTTGATATGCTTATAATGTTTAGAAAAACCAAGCTACACCACCTTAGCTTGATAAAAACTCGTCGGAGATTGATTCAATTCATTAGCAATTCAACCTTCCACACTTTTTTGAAAAGAACTCAGTTCAATTTGCGAACTAAATTTGAACAATGCAATACTCAGACTCAAGTTGTTTACAGCCTTGTAGCCTATGGGATGCACTTTCGTGTCATCCGTATTTGCTATATGTTAAGCGTAAGCGAAGTTGTCACGCAGCTCGGTTCAATGTCAATAAACAGTTGCACTTGGGTATTTAGTAAAACAATTGCATATAGTAGTAGTAAATATGTAGCATAAAAAAATAGTTAGGTTCAGTTCCTGTGTTGGGTGAGCGTATGATTTTCTCAACATCACCACCCCGAATCAAAGTTCATATTCAATTCTGTCTTATTGGTGGCAACTCGTTTAGTTCAGAAAAAAGACCCCTTTTGGCCTTGTTCAGTTCACTTTGTTGGTTGCAAATGGACAAAATCTACTTGCAACTAACTAGGGCACTTGGCCCCCCCACGGTTGTATAGCTGCACCACTTGGGTGCAGTGAGGTTGCAAGTTCAACTCCTATAGAGAAAAAGTTGTCACCCTTATTAATGGATGGGGAAAGGGTTTGGGTACTGAAAATGCTTTCTAAAAAAAATAAAAATAAATTGCAACTAAAGCAAAATCTGACCATCATAACAAAGACACAACATATGTCCTTTCTTCAAATATAAAGCAACCAGTGTCGGGTTGATTTAAAGGATTCCGATATTTTTCTTGCCCTCTCCACATATAAGCATGTTCTGATCTGCCATAATATTTCTTTAAAATTTTATACTACTATTCCACTGTAACAAATTCAGTTAGCCTATAGCTGAAGGTAGGAAGCTCCGCGTCAAGCAGGAAGTTTGAGCTTCTTGTGGTTCTTCCAGCTGAAAACATAATCAGAAGAGTTTGTTAGCAAAGATTCAACATCACCTTGTCAATTTTTACTCTTTGTCCTCGTTGAAGAACTACTTGAAAGAATAAAATGACACAATAGGAAAAGTATATGCAGTGACGATGATCAATCTTGAGCTGGTGGCAATTGTTTCCAACGAAAGGTAAAACATGTATAGTTGTCTGATTAAAATTTTACTTTCTACTATGTTTTTAGCCCAGGAGGGGTACTTCAAAATTGTTTTCATAACAACCTGAGCCTTTCACAGAGGAGGAAGAAAGGGGAGCAACAGTCTGAATAGTGAGTAATTACCTCTGTATGTAGTAATAGAAGAAATCTGCATAAAGCGCAGTCTGAACCAAGCCAGATAACCAAGCTGTGTTTGGCAATAAGCAGAAAGTCTTGAAGATTTGAAGTCATGTAGAATGAAAAGAAGACCATGAGAAAAGACTGGGAGAACTTACGTATCCAGCGGACTTGGTGTTTCTCCATGAAGAAACGGTAGATCCAGTTGATCAGATATAATCCTCGGTAAGCACTACAAGAAAATGACCAGTACAAAATCAGACACTTGTTCTCATGCATTACATAGGATTTAATGGAAACAATACACAAAAGAAGACCCTGAACTCGTAGTTACACAACCAAATCAAAGAACAAATTTTCATTCTCGTCACTAGACAAGTCCTTCCAAGAGCCAGGAATTCCCTAAGAGACCTCTGATATTTCCATACACCATTAGATGTTTGAGAGGAATGCAGCACAACACACTTCTTCTATATGCATCAGGTGGTATAGTTTACTCCATACTGGCACAAGGAACTCTGATATTTCCATTCAACATTAAGAAAGGAAAGTTAAAGAAGCGGCCACACTTCAAAATCACCTGATCCTTTCGCATTAGTTAATTTCTGATGTGAAGATAGCGTCCTAGCTCCAACCCAACATACAACTCCAATGTATGCTTCCTTATAATTTCCTAACTTGCCCCATGTCCTCTTAAATTTTCTTTCATCATCCCACAACAAATTAGAAAGGTCATTTTTTCAGCATGATTTGACCTACAGAAATTAGAAAAGTAACTTTCTATCATGATCAGAGCAACAAGAAGTACCCACCACGTAAACCTTTTTCAGGGGGAGGGGTTGTTATGACATCATACTTGTATTCTTATTACCGAGCAACTATAATTATCTAACATTTCGGTTACACCACAATTCCCATTGTTCTTTCTCTTGATCAGCACCGTCCTTTCCAGTTGCCAGATAATACCAGAACCCCACAATCTCATGCCCCTAATAAGAACCCTCAACGACTATTATTTCATAATGTTTGAGGTGTTTAAGGGTACAACCATACGACAATCAACCCAATATGGCTGCAAGGTAAAAGAAAGTCTAACAATGCTGACAATGAACTTCTTCCGCTAGAACAGTCCCAGCCTCAATGTTGTGATATGATGAAGTTAGCATCAACTCAAAACACTATTCCTGACCCAAAAGAATTCCTCCTTACAGACTGCAATAATCTTCCTGATTCTTCCAGGCCAGTTCACATACACCCAAAGAAAGTAGGGAGGCTAGGAAAATATTACAAACTAAAGCCTGAAGAATTGCAGTCAAATATCCCAAACAGTGTAGTGCTTTTACTGCATCCGCAAAGCCAAAAAGCGTACAGGGTTTTTTCTTTGCTGATAGAAAAAAAAAACACATACAGGGTATAGATATGCATCTTATTTAACTAGGATTCTCAGACCATGGGTTGATTACTGGATTCCATGCCACAGTGGAAACATTAAGAGCAAAAAAATTGGAAGTAGCAACTTGAAACAGCAAGAGTGGCGTACCCAAGAAGAAAAACATAGTTTCCAGTCAAATTGTCAATGTTTCTTGACCGCTGCAATAGTACCAACTGTGGCAAGATTGCTACTGCTTCAAGATAGAGTGAACATGACCAGAGAACCTATAACAAGATGTCAGGTGACTCAGGTATTCAAGAGAATGGAAAAATGTTAACAAAATGCACATAATTCAAGTGAAGTTGATTATCGTATCCTTCAGTATAGTTGCTCCTTTAGGCAATTCTGTACCCCAATTCATAACAGCAGTAGTTTCTGCAAGACTCCAGTGATCATACAACTTTTACCAAATGCTCTTAAAACTAAAATATGTACATGACAATGGCTGTTACTGTTAGCTGCCTAGAATTGTTAAGTTGTTACGTTCACAAACAAGGAGAGCTACATGCATCCAATAAAGTAGTCATAAAATTCAGGGGGGCTATTTTTGTGAACTGGAATAGGTGGTCTCCATGCTTATGCAAGAATAGATGTTGGTGGTCAAAGACAAAGTGGTACTAGAATAATAGCAATGGACAGAATAGTGTTAAGACACTAGACCACCTGAAGTCCTCAGACAACTTTCTCCAGATTCTCTTTGTAAACCAATGGTTTACATCCATTAAGTCATATAAATATAATTCCACAACAAGCAGCAAAAGAAAACTAAAGCAAACGAATGGACATAATTTCCATACCTCCATCACATTGAAAGCATGATGAACCATAAGAGCCAGCACGAAGCAGGGAGGAATAAGAAAATAGTGTTTGAAAGTGTCTTCATCCTTGTTGTATGTTTGTTTCACTACTTTATGGTACCTCATGTACCAGACAATAGCAATTGAAGTTCCAAGGAAGACCAGTTTCATTATAGTGTTGTAGTACGAGACGTGTCTCGTGAACAAATCAAGGTAGCGAGTGGCAAAGACTACAATATAGAGTTCTTGCGTCTTCAGCGAAATTCCTGGAGCAAATAAGTTAGCCAAAGCATAAGAAATATTTAAACAAGTCTAGAGTGCATCTGGGAAAGAGAAATACTTCAGATGTAAAGAACAGAATCGTACACGGATACACCTTTTTCTCACAATGCTGTTTATTAGAAAAAGAGATTCCTTGAGAACAACATGGAATCTCTTTTTTATCTGACTTCTCTGAATTCAGAATGCTGTACATACAATATGAAGCCCCAAGTCTAAAGCTTAAGAGATGGCCATACTCCCACCTGCCTTGTAGTTTAGGCAACCTAACATCCTCAAACATTACCCAGAGATAAAACTTTGTTCTTTGGAATAGCACCGAAAAACCTCTCCTCCAAGTACAGATACAGAGTAGTTGTATAGAAGAGCGTTCGTAAATGGTTTTAGGTGAGCAAAGGCTGGTGAAATTCGTTACTGTGCATGTTTACAGTGAGAAAGGGTAAGGTCTCACTCAAACAAAATGGCATACTGATAGATCTTCTATTTGTTCTATTCAGAACTATACCGGTTTTCAAGAATGGGGCTATCAACCACTCAGCCATCTCTCTGAAAGATAATTTTTCTTTTATTCCTCCGACTAGAACATAGCAGTAAGAGCGGATCACTATCGGTAGAAAGATATCAGATGTGAATCTAGGGGTCAATCTATCTGTCGGTATAAATAGATGCATAACCCAGCTCCAGCATGCCCATTTGAGAAGTAAAAAAAAAAATTCATTCTCCTCGAATCCTCGATTACATGTTCGAATAAAGTGGTAAAAATTAGTAGCATAGTTATAGAAGTTATATAGAATGTATTCGTGGGAAAATCCCCCCTGATGGAGTTTATTACAACTTTTTAGCTGACAGAGGGATCAAATGGTATTTAGGAGGGGATTTCCCTCTTCAACAAGCCGGCGGTGATCTCATTTTCGAAAGAAAGTTTCAAGAAATCCTTTGGCAAAAGAATCACCCTAATATGATCATCTCATGGCTATTGTGAATGAACCAACAAGATGGTTCGATTTCTCAATCTTTCTGACTTGCTCCTACGGAACCAAGTTCTCCAAATATGAACATTTGGGGCCGCGACAGCACTGATGAGTAGAAATGATTGTCCTTCTTTGTTCCTTTAGGTACTAGGATTGGAAGGAAGGGATGTGCTGGCTTAATACGATCTTTTAGGGGTACAAAAAAGGTCGAAAAAGCCTGCTTACAGGTTTCAAACACTAATGAAGGACACGTAATTACCAAGAAGATGATTATCCGCTGATTCAATCCTAGAGTCCTTTTATATCGCACCAAACTTGGTCCAAGAGTGGTATCCATTAGAATCTATGATGCTAAAAATTTATTTTTGATGAGGAAATAAAAGTTATCCCATAGATGTAGTAGTTGCATGAAAGATGCATTTAGATACATTAAACACATGTTGGAAGGTTCAGTGTATGCATTAATCACATTTTTAGTTCATTGCATGTAATCGTTAGTGGGTTCGATGTATGCATTTATATCTATGTTCATTTGATGTATTCATTGAATAGGTTCACGTCATTTAGACTTCTAGGAATTAGAAGAGTCTTTTCTATGGATTAAAAATTGGGATGTTATCTTTCGTTTTATGAATAGAGTTGATTATTGAATTTGAAAATCGAGATTGTGGACATCGTATTTGGGGCAGCGGTCCTTGCAGAAATCACCTGACCCTTCCGAGGGTGAAGCACTCTTCCTCTCCCTTCTTCTTCTTCTTCTTCTCATTCTTTCCTCTCTTCTTCTTTGCCCACTTACCCCGAGTACTATTCTTATTTCCCATAAAAAAAACCACCACGATTCATATTGTAGGCGGCAATTCTTGAGCATTGTAAAGCCATCCTACTTCATTTCCTATTAGTGCCACAACTAAGTCTTCACAGTAGTAGAGGAATTTATTAAGTTAACAAGTTGAAACTGATATGCTCTAAAACTGCCAAAGAAAGGGCGTGCCAAGATAGTGATGTGA
Source organism: Gaultheria prostrata (assembly GCA_036023075.1). NCBI lineage: Eukaryota > Viridiplantae > Streptophyta > Magnoliopsida > Ericales > Ericaceae > Gaultheria > Gaultheria prostrata. The sequence continues at coordinate 29,470 of JAXBDA010002211.1, read as the reverse complement.
TCTACTAGTGAATTAGACGATAAGGCCCAATTCTAACTTCTAAACAGGGGATTGTGTTCACGGTCCATGGAAAAACCGTGAAATGTAACTCGATTGTGCCTTGCACGTTAAGGACTTGTAATTTAGTTAATAGCAGAATGAAACTGAAAATGTTGCTTGCAATTCCGGTGAATCAAACAACAATGTCGTGATTACAAAAAAAATAAGACAAAGCACACTAACACAGTGATTAGCAGCTTGAACGTAAAAAGGAAAACAAGTTAAGGAACTTGAACAAATGTGAAATTGAAAGACAATTGACTGGTAATAAAATGTGAGGCGTGGAGCCTTTGGCCTGCCCTTTTTTCCTTCTTTTATAGCAATGAAGTCCCTGAAAAACCGCACAATGGCCCTGCTCACTAGCCACGATCAAACAGCTACTGTAACTGCCTTCACTTATTTTGAAATTCTACAATTATGTACACCGTTAATTCTGAACAGAAACCCCTGAATGGTGCCACGGGTCCCCTTTGCATCAGTCAACTGATCGTTGAACCCTTTCCCTTCAGGTCCACCTCTCCCATTACGGCCATGCCTCTATAATCTCGCCGCAAACGGTTATCTCAGAAAATAACCGTTTCACAATGAAGCCAAAGGAATGAATATCCTCTTTTTGCGGTGTGAACTCCACCCATTTATCCCTTCAACATAACTCCAAAAATTCAGGGTATTGATACCTATATTTCAGGGGCAATCAATTCGTACTAAAATCAAAGTCTTCGTTTTAGCAAAACCATGGTTTATCAGAGGTCAACCTTGTATTATTTCAACGAACCATAGATTTAAATTGCACGTGGTACCCTACCACAAGGCATTTTAGACATTTGCCCAAAAGGGTATAAACAGAAACCAACTGAAGCCCTTTCATGAAGACCCACAGAAATAACATGAGTCACGTGACTCATAACAAGACTGATGGACCGCTGTTGTAAGCCATGTTTCCAAAAAGAAAAACGACATTGAAGAACAACTTTTTTACCTATAACTTACAGTGAGATGGCACGAGAACTGCCAAAAATAAAATAAATAATCGTTCCTCAAAAGTCAAAACATATTTATATGAAATCCAAGTGAGCCTCCCATAGAATCAAACCATGTTAGAGGCTCCCATAGGTTCACGTTACTTCCTAGCGAGTTGCTTATTGACTTCATCACATAATTCTAGTAAGAATCAGGCCACCACCATCTAAAATAAATCAAAGTTTTACTTCTTGCATACCACAAATATCACTTGGTTAGTGTACACACAGAGGACACGGGTGTTTGATGAATCGCATGAAAGAGGAGTTTGAGAGTAAATTATGGGTACTTGTCCTGTGTTAGAAATTGAGGAGCCAAATTTTCCTGTGGCACATTAGCGTAGGGTAACTCATGCAGCTGGTTTAACTGAGTGGAGGTGATGGAACGACATGATATAAGATTATTTTACTACCAATTCGACCTTGCTCTGCCAAGCATTTTGCAGGACAGACGCCTGGGGAGAGTGGATATCAAAGCCAAAGTCCCCAAAAGTAGTAAATCTTCCAAATTAACATGCCTAATTCAGACGTCAAGCAGTTTGGCAGCAAAACAACAAAAATGGAACACAAAGTATTGTCTAGTAATAAACAATAAAAAATAAATGGTGAAGAAATAGATAAGCCCCCGCACGCTGGCTCTGGCAACACGAAGAACATTGGTACGTACACTTTATATTTACCACATACCTGCGCAGGATTTCATGGTGCGGATCTTGAGAAGGAGGACGATTATGCTGAGGAGGTGTGTCATGTCCCCAGCCAACCTGAACAAATTCATCGTGATCTCTTCTCTCTCTCTCTCTCTCTCTCTCTCTCTCTTCGCAGAGACGGGGTTAGAGATGCGTATCGCTGCAATGTAGAGTTTGAAACACACAAATGACGGTTACCGACCATGCGCCCAAGGAGATTGACTAGCCATTCAGAGAGTCTGCGTCCAGCCGCCCACCGAAAATGGGAATTTTACTGTGGATTGGATTGGGATTGCCATTCAGAGTCTTCTCCCGTGGGCCTCTCCAATGGACTTTTCAATGAACCCCCACTAAAGCAATAAGAGTATATGGAAAAAAAAATTGTTCACCCTCATAAAAAAATTTGTTCACCCTCATGAAAAGAGAGTGAACAAAACCCTCACCCTGATTGGTTGAAATGTCGTAGGGTTCATAAAAAATGGTGTGAATCCCACCACAAAGTGATGTAATGCTTACAAAAAAGTGTATTGATTTCGTGGATTCCATACCATTTCAACCAATCAGGGTGAGGGTTTTGTTCACCCTCTTTTGACGAGGGTGAACAAATTTTTTAAGTACTATTTCTCCATGCCAGAAATTCAATTTGATTTGGGCCAAACTCCGATTTTTTTTTTTCTCTCTCTCTCTCTCTCTCTTTCTTTTGCACACCAGAAAAAGGAAAGAAAACTAAACTCTCCAAAAAACCACTCCTTCATATCTGCCTATATGAGTAGAGTAGAATGATTTCGTCAGGTGGAAATATGTGTGACACCATTTTCTCCTTTTGAGCAGCTCTCTTGTTTACAAGTTTATCCGTAACCTTGTCCCTTTCAAAATACGTATTTCAAGCTACTCCTAGTGATAGCCAATAAGGCTTTACATTAGTTGACCAGAACATGATGGGGAAAGTGTTCCGAATGGAGAATATGTTTAGGTTTTACGTTCTTTGTCGATAAGGTCAATAGAAACAGTTGCGCTGACTCAATCATTCCAAAATGAAATGTCCTTACCATCACCAACGATCCATTTCAGATTTTTCAAGACAATCTCTCTGGTTTTGATAATACTCCGCCAAATGTGAGAGGCCTTTCTGTTAGTAGGCCGATATTTTAAACAATGAGCATTTAAATATTTATTTTGCAATATTTAGACCAAGACAAGATTAGTCTCTCAATAATATATTGAAAATGCGTTTTGGAGACCTTACCATGTATAAGGGGACACATTCATGTCTGGATTGCCTCCTGGATCTGGTTTGCCTCCTAGGTCCATTCAGGCCTTTCTGGTGTGCATGCTGACCTTCTCGATTTGCTTTTCGCGGCTCCGTTATTAGCACCGCCAATTCGGTCCTTTTGCCGTTGTCCGTCGGCAGGGTCGATCCGGCGTGATTGGTGGGGTCACGGAGTGGTGGAAGGCGGCTTGGGGCGGCTGGCGGTGGATAATAAGGAGGGGGTGGAGCAAAGTGGTTTTTAGCCGGCGCCTCTCGCTCGAAGCTTAGTACCGATCTGATTTCCCCAGATCTAGTGGGTTTGGTGGTGGGAAATAAGTAACTCGTCTTCAACTCAGTGAACTCGGTCTGACTCGACGCGACTCAGTGATAGGCATCCTGGGTGCTGTTCTACTGGGTTTGGATTAGTTATTTTAGTTGATTTTCGTTTGTTTTTCATTGATTTGGTTCCTACTGGACTAGCTTTTTTGGCTCCCGGTTTCTTGCGTCCTTAGATATGTTTTGTGCTCGTTGTGGCCGTGCTCCCTTTGGCCAGAGGCTGTCGTGCCAGCGTAGTCTCGTCTTCGGAGTGTTGTCCGACGCTCCACCACGTGGGATTGGGTGCTCGTTTACGAGTTCTTAGTACCACGATGACCGACGTTAGCTTTTCATTTCAGATTTAGGAAGGGGTTTTCCTCTGTTGCCCATTTGTTATCTCTGTCTGGGTTTGCTGCTAGCCTGGGAGGTTGGTTGCCTAATTGCAACTTCACGTGCCCCGCACCTTTGAGTCGGTGAGAAGTGAGTCCATGACTTGTGTTCGCTTTTTTGACATCAATCTGGCCTTTTAATTTCCACTGTAGGCTGTGGCTGTAATCTCTTTTCATTGTATTCGTTGGAAAACTTTTTAAGCGCCTGATGACTTAATTGATATATACACGTTTGTGCTGATAAAAAAAAAGAAAAAAAGAAAAGGTACATGCCAAGGTTTTGCAATGGTGAGTCACTGATATCCTTATTAAGTAGGCATTCCAAAAATTTTATGCATATTTACGGTGAGTTTCCTCTTCCCACTCAATTTGTGGCATGGATTATTTTTTGACTTCTTTATACTTTTCTCAAATTTTATTTAGTCTTTCGTCATAATTTTTGAGATTAATCATTAATCTCGATGAGAAGAATCGAAAAAGTATGAAAATATAGACCAAAATTGAAAAAAAAAAACCCATAAAAGATGATACTATTGATTAAAAAAACAACACGAATCTAATTTTTTTTTCAGAAAAGACGAAAAAAATACCGAAACAAAATATTATGGAAACTCAAGCGATAAAAATAAATTGAAGCCTGCACTGTTAACTACAAAAACGTGTTCAAAGTCAATTAACACAGCTAAACAAATGGAGAAGGCAAAATGATCGAATTTGCGCAAATAAACAAACAATCCTATTCTACTAGGAGTAGTATAAATCGAAACTTGCAGGAAATGGAGTATAAAAAAAAGGTCAGGCAGGCTGGGAATAACAAAGCAAACAAACGCTACCCTGTCGCTGGAGCTGAGCAATCTGTGTGTCTGTCTGTCTTTCTCTGATCATCCAATACTACAACTGCTAATAGCTTGATACACATCTACAGACGTTCAAGAATTAAGCTTCTCCCTCCCCCGTCACTCGTCTGCCGCAAAAAGTGTAGATCGTCGACACTTTCTCGAATTTAATTTCGTCAGAAAGCCTTGGTAAAAATCCACCATGGGACAAGCCTTTCGCAAGCTCTTCGATACTTTCTTCGGCAATACCGAGATGAGGGTACTCTCTCTCTCTCTCTCTCTCTCTCTCTCTCTCTCTCTCTCTCTCTCCCTGTGCGCGCGTGTGTATGCGTACATATATATATATATATATATATATATAGTAAAATCACTGTTTCCCTCTCTATCTTCTATTTTCGTTTCTCTTGTAGTAGTAATTGTTATTCCTCCTGGGAATTATCATCCCTAGTTTTGTTTCCATTCGCACGTTGTTCTTTACTTTGTTGTCTCCTAATTGTGCTCCATGCAAACCTTACTAGTTCTTGGTAGTCAGATGGCTAAAGATTGAGATTTTTTGGTTATCCAAAATTCTATTCAAAGAACAAACAAACACAGAGAGCAAAGGAGGCATACCTCCAATTACAGGTGACAGACACTACAAAACTACATCTGACCTCAGCTAGATACACGACTCACATATCTAGGAGTTATTTACCGGATTGGCGTTGCGTAGAGCTGAGTAGGTTTAACAGAGGAAGACTGTGATCCCCTATTCTATCAGCAAACCTAAGTACTTTGAAGTCTGGGGATGATGACCTTTGAATTCCCTTTGTAGGATAGGTTCTTGGTTCAGTTAAATAAATTCAATTTGGAGAGGCAAACAATAACTAACGATTAATCGAGAATAAAGGAGTATGTGATGCGATGAAAGATCAGGCCAAGCACAAGGAGAAAGAAGGCAGCGGTATTCAGTCCACTCCTTAGATCGTTGTCCCTATACACCAGCTCTAAGAGAAATGGGCTCGCGAGCGCTCACAAGAACAGTGTTCTTGATTCCAGAGCTCACAAACTACTTTCTCTATCTAGAATTGTTGTGCCTAGGGGACAAATCAATCTCTTGGAGTTGATCAAAAAACAAAAAAAAAATCTCTTGGAATTTGTGAAGCAATGTCTCATATTTATAGGGATCTGCAGCCAATCATCTTATAATATGAGGACACGTGCTCTCTCCGTATACTAGGACCACGTGGGTGACGTCACCGGTCGTGGGGATGGCCCTCGCGACCTGGCCTATTCGCGTCATTCCATTGCGGCGATCCCTTATCTTCTTAATCTGCCAAGCCACTTATATCTCTCATATTCCCGTCGTAAATTAGGCGTGGCTGTGAGACCTTCGGGTCGCACCAATACCTTAAGTCCTTAATCGAGTCTCAAATAACCCTTCTGACCCTGCTTATGGTCAGACGTGTTCGCTAGCCTAAGCTATAGGTGACAGCTTCTTCCCATCGCGTTAATTCCCTCCTGGAAGGGTCGCGACGGGTGAATTCCTTGTAATATTGGGTCTCTTTGTCAAGGGCGCCCTAATACTTGGGTGGAATTGCTTTAATTCTGTTCCTCTGCTAGATATATTCATCGCGGTGTGGTTTTATCCAATGTATTGACTCCATTCAGAATCTGACCAAGGTCAAATAGGTCTACGCGCTAACCTTTCCCACACTCTTTAATTCTATCCTGTTCCTTTCGTGCCAATTGCATTAAACCATAGTTGCCCGAGCAATTTTTGTGATAAATGATGGTGAATGAAAGGAACTCCCACCACGCTTCCCTATGAACTAGGAATCTCATCATTCCAATTATTGAGGACCCTACGACTGCAGCGCACGTACTGCCAAAATGCAGTTGAAGAATACGTGATTCATATCTTCATTTTGAAGCGCAAGTTATTGTATATTAATTGTTCTCCATACGTTGTATGCTATAATTGCTGTCATTTTCTTTTTGCAACTTCATATGGTAGGATCTTTCTTTTGTTAAATGCAGTTGTTCCTCTTTTATGCGAATTGAGCCATTATTTCTTGGTTCTTGTGTATGTAGAAATAGCTAAATTTTTGTTTAACTTTTGTAAATGGTTACCCATCTGATTATTATGATTCTCTCTATAATGACTCATAGAGTACAATAGGTATGCTTCCAAATGATCATTGCAACACAATAACGAAATATGTTGGTCTTCCATATGAGTATGTTTTGTTAGGATTTGCAAATATACAGCTGTGTGGTTTTTAAGCTCTGTGGTACCACTATGACAGAAACCTATTTGGTATGTGAGTCATGTACCAGTCTGTGTAAGCTTTCAATTCATCTCATTCATCTACGAAATATTTTACCCTCACAGTTTGTTTCCTTTGTTATTCTTTTATTTCTTTCCCTTCACTTGTATAGTCAGCAGCAAATTTAATAACTTAGCTGTTTTAGGTTGTGATGCTTGGCCTGGATGCTGCTGGTAAAACAACAATCCTGTACAAACTGCACATTGGAGAAGTTTTATCAACTGTTCCTACAATTGGTATGTCACCAATAGCAAGAAGTCTGTTACATGTGTTGTATTTTTTGAGTTGTTGTATAGATTATGACGTTCAATGCACTGAATTTGTTTAATGCCTGACCTGATGATTTCTTCTTTAGGTTTGCCACCTATTTAATGAAATGGTTTGTTGCATCATGGAAGTCAGAAAAAAATTCTACCGACATAGGTAATAGACTCAGTGAATGAACAATCAAAGTCCATGTATTTCATTGACATATACCTCAAAACTGTCGTTAAAAATATAGTAGGATTTGAGTCTTGTCTTTCAAAGTTCGTAAAATGAAAGTCTGTGAAGAAGTTATTGGTTAAAAATCATAAGAGAAGGAATCTCTCCCATTTACTGGAAGTCTAGCTTGTTATATATCCATATAGATGATGTGGATTATGGACATATGCTTGTCCGTTGCAATTTGCTTTCAATGAAAGAAAGGTCTGACTTTGCTACGAGATGTGTGGAAAATCGAAACACTCTAAATCATTACTCCCTCCGTTCCCCAAAGATAATCCACTAAAACATATAATCCGCAAAGACATATAATTTTTCGGATCAGAAAATAAAATACTTCCGTGCATAATTTTCAACTGTTTTGACACCAAATTAAAGAACAAATTGAGATCTTTAAGTCGGTGTCAAGAAATTCAAAAAATTATGCACGGAAGGACTTTATTTTTTATTCGAAAATTGCACGTCTTTTTATAATGGACTGTCTTTGCGGGACTGATGGAGTATTATTTGGCCAATGCAACAAGTATAGCCTTTAGTGTAAAATTTTGCGGTATACATGTTTCTGGTGGTTTCACACAATTTTAGTCGGACTGCTCATGCCAATTACTTTATGTGAGCTCATCTGGAAAAGTTTGTATGGAGTGAGTGTGGTCAATATTTGTTTTCTTCTACATCCTTCCCAGTGTTTGTGCTAATTGTTTGTGGGTCTGCTCAAACATTGGATGTGCCATGATATAGATTCTGTGGGCTGCTTCTTTGGCTCACACATGCAAATCAGTTGTATATCTTCTATTCTGTACCAAGCATCACATGATCTGTGTTTCGTATGTAGGTTTCAATGTGGAGAAAGTGCAGTATAAGAATGTAGTCTTCACAGTGTGGGATGTAGGAGGCCAAGAAAAATTAAGGCCGCTATGGAGGCATTACTTCAATAACACGGATGGACTGGTAAGGAGTAACATTTTACCTATGTTGTGCTCGTACTGTCCGTGGTTCTCATGTGTTTCAGTTTCCCATTATTAATTCCTTGGCCCTTCTTCATGGCCTTTTTCTTTTGTGTTTTCTTAGCTTGTTTTATGCCCTTCAATACTTGAAATGCGGCATGCGGTTATGAGCTTGATACAGTGGCTTCTTACATCTTTTGCATTTTCAGATTTATGTTGTTGACTCTTTGGACCGAGAGAGGATCGGAAAAGCAAAACAAGAGTTTCAGGTTATGTACTGTAAATGGGTTTTCAATAGGGAATCCATATTCAGCGTAGTTATTCACTCCAACTCCTCTTCTTTCAGGCTATCATTAGAGATCCCTTTATGCTTAACAGTGTCATCCTCGTGTTTGCAAACAAACAGGACATGGTATGTAGTTTATTGTCTTTACATGTCTTTATTTTCTTGAAGTGAATGTGTGTCTCTATATTTAGATCTACCGACAAGGATACCAAACAGGCGTGATGTGCGCATGTTTGACATGGAATTGAACTTTGAAGAATCTATTGCCTGCTTAATTTCTACTTTCATTGGGGTATAAACGTTGGTTTTTTAATCCTATTTTCCCTTAAGTGATTCTCATGTGTATGGATTGTTTTTCCTTTAGGACACTACTACACATATTTGTCTGTAACATGAAATTAGCATTGGTACTCGTAGGATTGAGACTAAGGTAGCAGTTTTTGTACCTTACTGAATTAGAGAGGAATGCAGAGTCAGAAAAATGGTATCTTAAATGCTACTTTATTGTTATGTTTGATAATTTCCATAATCTCAATTTCGCGATGAATCAACATCACATTAACATCCGTGCTACATGGACTTGGATGTGGTGGACTATAATCGTAATACTACGGAGATTATTTTAGCATAACCTCCCAGTGAGCGTAAGCCCAGCTATGAGCAATACTACGGAGTTCAGGATTGTGTTAAATTCCGTTATTAATGGTAATACTAATCTTCTTTCTTCTTCTTGTTGTCCTATGGCGATACTGTTCAGCTCATATGTTTTAGAATGCACAAATTTAATGTCATAATTAGTGTCACTTAACAATGTAGGTACATCCTTAATGAAATAAGATAAGAGTTACTAGACAACCTCTCTCTAGGTGGTAATTTCCTTGATGACAATTTCATTTGGATGTGGAAGTGCAATTCACAAATTGAGAATTTTTTAGCATGAGAGGTTTGCTCCAGAGCGCCTAATTCCCAAAGTTTGAGAACTGGAATGAGAGGCGGAAGATTTAGTTTCCCTCGTACTTGCTGACAAATTTAGTTTCCTTCGTAGATTATTTTAGCACAATCTTGTTTACTATTTGTATTATAACTGGTCTATGAAGCACCGACACACGTATATATATGCCAGACACATCGGTGACTAGTCAAAATACGTTTGGGACACGCCACGCGTGTTTATATTTTCTATGGTTGTACACGTTGGCGGCACACATGGGACACTCTTAGTTGGCTTTTGTACAATTCAAAAGTATTTCTGGGGGTAACTATTTATCTCTTCAAAAGTATTGGGAAAAAATGTGAATATAGAACATTTGTTACATGTGTATGCATACCCAATCAGTCGATAATGCATTCAGTGCGAGTTTTTACCTAAATATTTAGTGGTTACAATGTAGGTTTGAATAACTAAAACGATTGTCGTGTCCCCTGCCATGTCCATGTCTTCATTTTTTGACCTTATCCATGCGATGTAATAACTGGTTAATAGAAGGGATCAATCACCATAATTAAAGCTTTTCTTTTCATTTTATTTTGTGCTACTATTATGTGATCATTGTTGCGGATGATCAAATTGATGAAAAACAGACAATTTTAAGGATTTGATGAACAGAACTTGGGAACTCTTCTTAAGCCTGTTCAAGGAAGTGGGTTTTGGTCCTTCTGTTTGTCTCCATTAATGGCGAACGATGGGAAATACCACAATATATCGTTTGTGGATATATATTCAAATTTCCCCCCTTTCAAACCACCTCCAATCCATACATTTTGTGTCAAAGTCCGATTATTATATTTTATAAACCCAACCTGCCAGTGCCATAGTAAAATGGAGTAAAATGATTCATATAGCCAACCCAAATACTTTAGTTTGGTATTTTGCCCATTTCTTGTATAAATCTTCTGCACCAACTTGCACCTTTTCAAGATAAATTCTCCGTCAAAGAATTACCTTTATAGTTCGTATGTTGCTTAAGTTCGTATCTAACTGGCTCAGCTTTACAGAAGGATCTGAAGCTGAATCTTGTATTAGCCCTTTTTACCACACAAAGGCACTATTCATCTTGGTGTTTGTTGCCTCGGTGCTTCGCCTTTTCAGGTCTTTTTTACTAGCATCCTTTTCGCTAGTATGGCAGATACAGTACGATACTTGTTCAAGAACTCCTCATATCCTCCTCTATATACCAAATTCAATATTTAGACTGCTAAAAATGCTTACTTGTCACTCCAAGGCTTTTCACCAGTGATTTTATTATTGTGCAATGGAATTTCCATCAGACTTTATAGTTCTTAACCTCCAAGTACTCTGTTTTATACCCAGCTGGGATTCTTCTTGAGCATTATGGTCATAATTTTCAGCTGGTCTCTGGTATTCCCTTGGAAGCTAAAGTCTCATGTATCATCTACAATTATGTTCGGACATGGCCATTTCTTTCTCTTCCTGCTCCTGTTTCTCTTTCTAACCCCAATGCACCTGACTCAGTCATTTGGTAGGGTTCCCCTTCATCAAAATATCAGGTATCTCATGTTTGAAATGCCCTTCGATCTCACTATCCTCGTCACTTGGCAAAAAGTAGTTTGGTTCTCAAAAAACATTCCTAGACATAGTTTTATCCTTTGGATGGTTGTTAGAGGAAGTTTAAGAACCAAAGACAAGCTCTACAACTTGGGTGTTGTTGCTAGTTCTGCCTGCTCTCTTTGTGATCGGTCTTCTGAAACCTGGACCACATCTTCTTTGAGTATACCTTTTCCAAACAAGTGTGGGCTTTCATTACTAATCTATTATGCATTCCTAAGGCCCTACCTTTGGTCTCACAAAGTTGGATTGGTTCTCTTCTAATTTCAAGGGGAAAGGTTTTCCTAATACTTTGAGAAGGCTTGCTTTTTCTGCCGCAATCTATTTTCTATGGCAAGAAAGGAATAGCAGAATTTTTAGAGGCATCCAAAAGCTACCTCTAACTGTTGGTCAGATCAATTATGAAGTCAGGACCAAGGCTTCTCAATGCAGGAATGTGAAGCTTACTTCTTTGTCTTCTTTGCTTTGCCAAAATTGGCATATTCCTCCATGTGTATTTTAGCTGTTTTCTAGCTAATTTGGGTTCTCTTGTAAGGCTTATGCCTAAGTGATTTGTAACTCTTGAGGATCTCCTCTATTTTGAGCTTTCTAATATACAGTTTGATTACCAAAAAAATAAAAAAAGTACTCTATTTATTTGTGATATTTGCTTATAGACGCTGTGCATTAGCATCGGCGAACACACAGGTGCACAAGTGGTTTAATTCTTTGATTTTCTGTGTTCAGAAAGGAGCAATGACTCCGATGGAAGTGTGCGAAGGACTTGGGCTTAATGAACTTAAGAACAGAAAATGGCATATACAAGGGACTTGTGCTCTTAAAGGCGATGGCCTTTACGAGGGCTTGGACTGGTTATCCAGCACTCTCAAGGAGTTAAAAGCAGCTGGATACTCTTCAGTAGGCACCTCATTATTCTAACTAACCAGGTTTGAATTCCTAGTCCCTTACACTTTGGCCATCTTTGACATCAACGAATTGCGGAATCCTTCCTTTCAATATCATTTTTATTCTACTATCTTTCTCAGGCTTACTTGGGGCCCTGATGATTTGCCAATGAGCTGAAGATCTGTCAATTTACAACGAAGTGTTGGGAATCTTGATCATTGTTTCTTGGGTTGTGTTTCCAAAGCTATTGATGTTATTAGGTGCTGCTTACTCCTGACCTTATTTGGTAGTGTAATCTTAATTTGCTTTACGGCAAAGTAGGAGCTGAGGTTTTATCTGTTCTTTCGATTGTCCCCCATAATATACTGTTGTCAGATGTAATGTACTAAGGTGGGTGAACTGTAATCTCTGTCTCTGTCTCTCTCTCTTGCTCGCGCACAGGTGTACACACTAATAATAAACAGCTATGGAGGCTCTCTCTTCACTTCGAAATTTGCTGATTCTTAAAAGGTTAAGATGTCTCATGGGATGTTATTTCCTACCCCAATATTGTTTTGGCAAAGGTGAAAGGAAAACGCTGTAAGGAAACAAAAGATGACAAGATTTAAGAAAGAGCTCTCTCTCTCTCTCTCCCCGTGTGTGTGTGATTGTTGTTCCCTCTTTGATTACCTTAATCTGCGGGAGTACGTTTTATTAAGGATCTTGTAAGTTGCATAATTGAAAAGAAAACCCATGTGGAGGAAGGAGAGAAATTTGGATTGAGGTCCACTATATTGCAGTGTGGGTTCCAAAAAAAAAAAAACATGTGAATGCTTGCATATTTGTATGTGTTGTTTGTGTTTGTAGACCCTTGTTTCTGAAACTGAGGTTCACTTGGGGCTCCCAAAACCCCCCTCTCTCACGGTTAACTCTAATTTCTCTCTCTCTCTCTCTCTCTCTCTCTCTCTCTCTCTCTCTAAAACCCACTCAAAACCTTCACAAAACAACAATTTGCACAAGACTCTGAATATGTCATTGTGCCACTTTCTTTGGTAGTTGGGTAGATTGATGTCTTTCAATATGCGCACCCCTTACAAATTGCTCCATATGAGTTTTTGTGACTCAAAATATGAGATTTTGTGACTCAAAATATGAGATTTTGTGGCTAGAGGTATGAAGTGCATACGGTATGCACCCTCATACGGGTAGTTAGAAAATCTTATATAAGGCCACAAAATCTCATATTTAAGTCCACAAAATCTCATATGGTCAAATATGAGATTTAGTGGTACCTTATATGTGCCAAAAAATCTCATATGGCCAGTTACAAAATCTCAATAATGTTCCACAAAATCTCATATAAGTCACAAAATCTCATATTTGTCCTACAAAATCTCATATGGGTTAAATATGAGATTTAGTGGCACTAAATATGAGATTTAATGGCATGTTATATGAGACACACATCAATATATATATATACGCGATATGTATCACATTTCCACTACAGGACAAAACCGTCATATGAGATTTTGTGGCACCTTATATGAGATTTTGTGGCTCTTTTTACTTTTCTGGTACATTTTATGAGATTTTGTGGATTTATATATGAGATTTTTAAAACCCAAACAGTCATATGAGATTTCCTATGATGTTATATGAGATTTTGTGACCCTCTATATGAGATCGATTTTTTTGCATATGTGGCGCAATCTCGGCCGTCCATTTGTCAAAGGGGTGCATACCGTATGCCTTTTCATATTTTGAGCCACAAAATCTCATATTTTGAGTCACAAAATCTCATATTTTGAATCACAAAATCTCATATGGAGCAATTTGTAGGGGGTGCGCATAGTAGCATTACCCCTGAAGCAATGCCACATCAACATGTTGTGCATAATATTATGCAAATTGTTGTGTTTGTAGCAAGAATTTGAATTCCGTACCGCATTGGCCAGTATGTATTAGAGTTGCCTAAAACTGATACCCGACTCCTCTAATTTTGTCCTTCGTCAAATATGTATTAGATTTGCCTAAAACTGATACTCGACTCCTCTAATTTTGTCCTTCGTCAAATACTAGTCTGGCTTAATTTTTGTTCTGGGGAGGTAATTCTACAATTATCGTTTTTGTACTATAATTTTCTTTATTTCTTAATATATGAGCTTCATAATCATGCCCAAGTAATAATTTTGGGTATATATTTTCATTTTGGTTGTTTTTTTGAGCTTTTTAAACATCCATATAAGGGTGAATTACTGAATTTTAACTAAAAAAAAATACCGTCTTCTCATTGCAATTAAAAGTTAGTGTAGTTTTCACTAAATGCTATTTTCGTAATGTTTGTGAGGACTGAGGAGTTGTTTCACGTTGTAAACAACTGACAAAAATATCGAAAGTACCTTTTAAGTTGAGTGCAATTTTGTATCGCAGGGGTGAGACCTACGTCATTTCAACCAATAAAGAGAGAGAGAGAGAGAGAGTTTTGTTCACTCTCTTTTAAGAAAAATGAACAAAATCTCACTCTTTTAAGTTATAATAGAAACTCAACCTCAATGTACATATTAATAATATACAATAATTTATAGCGGAAAATTCAAAACAATATCCAAAATTATACAGGTATAGAATATTCCATAAATTATTCAGAGGCTTCCACTCCTATCTATCTTGTCGAAGAAAGTGATGTGTGTTTATAGAAAGCGATAGATAGATATTTTGAAGGGTGGGGCTATTTGTATCCCGGTTTCGACTTCATACATCCCGATTGCTACATACCTCCCGGGGTGACGTGGCAAATTTACATTTTTGCTACAAGTATCCCGGTAAATTTTTCAAATTACCCTTTTCTAATTTTCCCCCCAAATTTGAAACAAAAACTCTCCCTCTTCCCCTCCAACTTCAGTTCGTAACGAGGATTGAATACCGAATGTCTTTACCGTATTCGGTAAACAATTCCCGAAAAAAGTAAACTTTGTCGGCAATTATAAGTCGAAACATGGTTCGGATATTATCTCCCAAAATTTAAGATATATTTCAGGGTTTAACTACCAAATTTGTTGTACAAATTGTACAAATTCAATAGTTAATTACCGAAAATATGGACGTTTTTTGGGACTGTGTTACCCAAAACAAAAAGCAAACGCAAATCTCTCTTACAAATTAATGGATTACTCTTGGCTCGTTTTGTGGGCGAAAATCTTCACTTTCCACTTTTGTGTTTTCTTGCATCGCTTCGATCTTCTCTATTGGTGGAGTTTGAAATTTCTTCATTACTCTCCAAAATTTCTTTTTCAAAATGTAATGAGCGAGATTTTTTCTGGGTTTTTTTGTTGAGAGAGATAAGAAAGGAGGAGGAATGTGCTTTGTTTTGATTGGTATTGAGTATTGAGGAGAATGAAAAATTTAAAATCTAAAGAGAGGAAAAAGAAGAAGATGGCCGTGAAGAAGAGGGGGAAGAAGAAGAAGACGAGTAATTTAAAGGGCGGAATTATCTTTTTGCACGAGAGGATTTGATATTTATTTTTACCGGGTTACATAGAGATCCACCCTATTTTGAAATGCTCCTCCTAAAGTCGTCAAAGAAGAACATGCATTGCAATTGCATACAGGTAATCGTACCACATCCGCGGGCATGCTAGCGTACGCTTGGGGTATGTCATGCGCACAGAAGAGTTGCGTACACAACTCGTAAAAATCAGTGAGTCAGTCAAAACTAGCGATTCTGAACCTTTCCAACCCGAACAGTACATTCAATAATTGCCGGACGCCTCCCCACCTGGAAAATTGAAATTCCCCCAATTTTGATTTGGAACCCTAACCCTAACCTCAACCATATCTGCTGTCGGATAATCAATTCGTGTTCTCAGTCATAGAGAGCTAGCATATGAAATCCATGGTTTTTTCTCAAAGTCATTAGAAATGGTAATTCCCCAAATTTGAATGGAAACCTTAGCTTTACCACCGATTTCACCCTCCGAACGTGGTGGTGGTTTTTCTGATCATCTCGACGCCTCGTCAATTCTCTCTCTTCTTTTCTGGTGGCTGAGCTGCCGCTATAGGGTCTGGGTCTCAGTCTTTTCAAGGATCGTCGACACTTGGGTTCTGTTTCGATTCTAGGGTTTGAGTTGGAGAGAGATTGAACAATCAGAGAGAGAGAGAGAGAGAGAGAGAGAGAGAGAGATATGGGGAGTTCAGATAAGGATACAGGTGCAGTGGATTGCAGTGTTGGAGCAATTGTTTGGGTGAGAAGGCGGAATGGGTCGTGGTGGCCTGGGAAGATACTGGGTCCTGAGGAGCTTTCAGATGCTCATCTCATGTCTCCGCGATCGGGCACTCCTGTCAAGCTTCTTGGAAGAGAAGATGCCAGTGTGTAAGTAATACACCTCTACTCCTAATTCTACACCATCTAGGTGCTTTGGAGTTTATACAAGACATGCATTTACTTGGTAGAGCTTGTTTCACATCTGTTAATTATTACTTTCGCGGCCTCTCTACTCTACTCATTGCTTTGATTTTGGTTTGGCCGTTGGAAAGAACTTTTTTTTTTATGGGCTCCGTTTGAACAAACTTGAATTTTGTGATTTGGTGATGTTCACTTGCTCATTACTGCATATAGACTGCTTATTTCTGAGCGGTTTCTTTCAAGTCATGCTTATCAAGTTCTGCTGATAACTATTGTATTTGGTTAATACTTTGTTTGTGGTTGCTTTACGGTATCTAAGGATTGTACATCTCGTTTTGGTTTAGTTCTGGTCTTTGTGATTAGGATAAGGGATTATTTGCAACAGCGACACTTGATATAATTAAGCTAGATTGTTGATAGGTTATGCGAAGTGCTAGTTGTCTGGAGACCGCCCATCTCCTGTGATGGTTTGCTGCACTACAGCACAAGTGAGCTTGAGGTGTTTTGTGTGTGTTTTTATTGGTTAAAAGATAGGTTGAAGTTGTGCTTTTAATTCTACTCTTCTTTCCATGTGAATATAAATGAAGGTCTCTTGGATCGGTGGTTTGGATATTTGAGTAGGAATTCTGGTGAAAAGTTGATTGGGATCGGAGGACTCATAAAATGTCTCAACATAGAGTGATTGTATAACTTGGTACTAATCTATCCAACATTTCGCAGTGTTCTAAAAGAAGGTCTGAAAGGCCGAGTACTCGCCTCACCTAGCGCTAGAAGGACCCTCGCCGACTAATTGCCCGACTAGGCGCCGAGTACTCGGCCCTGGAAGCTAGAAGGTACCCGGCCGTCCTGGGAGCGCCTAGCGAGTTTTAGAACCTTGACATTTCGTGGATGGGACAGGACAACCCTTATTGGACCTTGAAATTTTGTTATATTTTATGATAGGCAAGCTTGCTATGTCCCTGATATTGCTCAGTGTGGATTATGGTTTACTGGAGACCTAATTGGACACTGATTGGCCAAATGTTTTGATTCCAAATATCACCAGGGAAAACTGATAGTACCAGTTGCTGATTAAACTTACGTATTAACAGTTTGTTGTTTTTAACTAGACGAATTTGCTGAAGTGTTGACGAATAATGGTCCTTGTTTTCTTTGTTTTTATTTAATAATTTTTTTTGTTCTTTCCTTTTTCATGTCATGTTTTATAGGGATTGGTACAATTTGGAGAAGTCCAAGCGGGTGAAGGCATTCCGATGTGGTGAATTTGATGACTGTATAGAAAGGGCTGAGTCTTCCCTAGGGATGGCTCCCAAGAAAAGAGAGAAATATGCACGTCGTGAGGATGCTATTCTTCATGCTCTTGAACTAGAGAAGCAAACATCGGAGAACAAAAATGGTGAATTAGGTTCTTCTGCTGGTAAGAGCACTAAATCTTCCGACACTCTGGAAAATGAGTTAGTAACACCGTTTGAAGGCTCACGTTATGGTAATGGCAAAGATGCACGCTCCAAGTTGCACTATAAGAAAGCAGATTCATCCCTTGAGGATAAGAGCGTTGATAGCCAAAACCAAAAGTTCAAAGAAGGTAATCAACCGGCTGGGAATGAAGGCAATTCGGTCATACCCCGGATGAGAGGTTTGCAAGACCTGGGTCTCAGGATTGCGCCTTCAAAACGAAAGCTTTCTTCTTCCTTTTCTCTGAATGGCTTTCGTAAACCTGAAAATGGAAATATTGCTCATGCTCTTCCTAGCGGCGATCTTAGCACTGAAAACACAGTCCATGCCGGCAGTAAAAGTTCTTTAGGCAAAAGGAGAACTTCACATGAATTGATGACGAATGAATCCCTTCTTAAGAGACGTGATAGACGCCGTCCTCTTGTCCAAGTATTGCAGAGTAGTGCAGATTCGCCAGTTCATCACTCCTTGAAGCATGACTACGATACTGTTTCTGTTACTATGTCAGTAGAGGACCAGACAGGATCTACACCCCGCGCAAAGAGGAGCAGATACTTGCCAGGTGATTCTAGTGATTGTTTAGATGATAAACTAAGTTTTCCCAAGGAGATGGAGATATTCCCTACCCAATTTGAAGTGAATTCTTGTCGTGGATCTGCTGCTTTGGGTGAAGATAATAATTCTGAATCAACGGAGAATACTGAAACTGATTCTTCTGAAACGGATTCCTTGCATTCAGATGCTGATGAGAAGATGGTGGAACTTTCAGGTCTGAATTTTTACTATTAGTTGTTGACTTGTTGTGTTAATGGCTCTCTCTCTCTCTCTCTCTCTCTCTCTCTCTCCATTTGCATCGGCATCTACAGTTTTATTGTGTTGCTATGTTTGAATAATGGTGGTATACTGGTATTCCTACTAGCTGAATAACTGGTTATATTGATCAAGTTTTAACTGGGGTACAGTTCTTTTGTTTATTTGTTCTTTTCGATGTGTATTGTCTTTCCCTTTCTTTAGAGGGAATGCAACTAATACCAAATATCTTTTATGGTTTAAACAGCCCCTTTGGATGGTGAGAAAGGGTGAGATAAGAAATTATTTTTTACTCTTCTCTTCATTTCTCATCCAAATGAGTGATTTGGCAAGAAACTCTAACCCTTCTTTTCTTTTCTTACAAAATCACCCAATCCAAAGGGGCTGTAAGCTCTCCTTTTCTGTGGTTTCTTTTTCCATTCTGAATCTGTTTCTAAATTCAACTTTATTCACTTTTTGTTAAACTGTTCCTCTTCTACTTTTTATTTCTTTTTCATGAGTGAGGAATTTTTGTACTGAACTTCCTCTGAAATAACCTTATCTTTTGGCTGGAAGTTTCTCATTGCTTAGAGGTTTTTTTTTGGGGTCATACTTTCATTTTTTACCTGGTTAGTTCTTGTACTGTTTTGGCGGGATTGCCTTATGTGGCATTTGGAATGTGGTCGAGATTCTGTTTTCTTATCCTTATCTCATACCTTCAAGTCCTCATGAGTCATCGTGCTTTCCATATGATACTGGTTTGACAAGTATTCCTTGCATTTTCTCTACTTACTGATTATCCCGAGTTTTCCATTTTTCTCGAGTTTTGTCTCCAGTAGCGTTGATAGCTTGGTTTTGTATCACACTTTTCCTGGCAACCCTAACTCTTTCTGCTTGGTTGTCCGTTGTCCAGATGCTGCTGTAGTCACAGAATTAGAACCAAAATTTCCAGGAAGATCTGGAATACGAGTTCAACATGGAACCATGACCAGTGATGATCCCGATGACTTGCCACTTGCCAGTGCCATGACTAGCCTTATCCCTGGTGACAACATTTCAGCTAGTATGGGAGTGTCCAAATGGCAACTGAAAGGGAAAAGGAATATCCGGGGTCTTGCCAAAAGGTCCGCTGACGTAACTGATAGAAGGGTTTTGAGAGGTTCGACAGAAGGAACAAATCTTGAAGAGAGGGAAACTGATGGTTGTGATGAGCCTGATTTAATCGAAAAGAAACTCACGACTCGAATGCGGTCGTTTGACAACCGAGGAGTCTTGTTAACCTCAAAATCCACGTCCAGAGGTTTAGATGACATTCCACACAAAATAATTGATTGGGACAACTTGGCTTGGAATGATCAGCCTGTTATGCAAGGATACTTGGACGATTCAAGCAATTACTTCAATCCTGCTTTTGAAGGCGGTCAGAGTTTTGGTGGCAGAAGGAAGTCAATGTTGGTTGATGTGGATCTAAAAGTCCAATCAAGCTACCAAAGAGAACATGTTCCTATGATTTCTTTGATGAGTAAGTTAAATGGTAAGGCAATAATAGGGCACCCGATCCAAATTGAAGCACTGGAAAATGGTTCCTCTGAAGTTCTTCTTTTATCGGCCAATGGCATTTGCCCAGAGTCTCTAGATAATGACACAGCACTCCCTTCTATGTGGAGAACTGCTCGGAGGACAGCCAAATTTCGGGTCCCTCGGTCACATCCATTAGCAGCAACATTGGATGGTGAAGAAACTGCAGAGCAATATCAATTTCTGGATCAAGACAAAAACATACTAGTAGAGAAATCAAGTTTAGGGAGTTCTCGGTCCCGACCTAAAATGGACCGGAAGTATTCAAGAAGGCCGCCAAAGAAGGTAAGCTTGTCTTCCGGACAAAAGACCAAAACCCTGTCTTCAATTGGGGCGGAACAAAAACTCGGCAGTGATTTGCACCATGGTAACAACAATCCTAAAGTGGGTGGGTTAATCAAAGGGGGGGTGTCTGGCCCCACTGCTGTAGCTTGCATCCCTGTTAAACTAGTGTTCAGTAGGTTATACGAGGAGCTGGTTGGCCGACATCAATAAAAGCTAGTAATCGGGTGTGATTTCGTGATACAGAAACATTTCCCACCATTGGTCAGTGTATATTTTGCGTGAGAACAATAATCCTATACCGCTGAAT
Source organism: Gaultheria prostrata (assembly GCA_036023075.1). Lineage (NCBI taxonomy): Eukaryota > Viridiplantae > Streptophyta > Magnoliopsida > Ericales > Ericaceae > Gaultheria > Gaultheria prostrata. The sequence continues at coordinate 8,663 of JAXBDA010002211.1, read as the reverse complement.
GTATTTGTTGTCTTTTGGTCCAACTAAAGTAGTGGAGTAATTAGGAGGAGACACTTTCATAGGAGGACCGGAAGGAGGGGTGGGTTGGTTGAATTCTCTCAACAGAGCTAGAAGTTAATCGTAAGGGACTTTTTACTTACTAGAGGTGAATGTACATTGTATTTTGTGAGAACTCTTGTTGTACTTTGGTAAGCCTTTTTTTTTGTTTTACTCCATATATATAAAAAAATAATACAGAGGAACCTCGGCAGTAGAGGTCAAATATAGATATTCGCTTTGTATGTCTCAATAGTCTCTTTATTTATCTATTGTACCAGTCACTTGCTGGTGCTGGGCGGGCGGGCGGGCTATATGCAACAACTTCTATAAAGTAGTAGTAACTTTTTGACTTAACTGTGCCTCGAGGTTCAGACTTTTCCCAGATTAGATGCATAATTTTGGAATTAGATACTGGTAATCTTATTTGTGAAGAGTTAAATTTAACCGTCTACACAAAATGACATTGCTCAAATTCGGAAATAGACCGTCGTTTACAATAGAAGAGCAGACGCACAACACAATACTATGTCCATTGACTGCACATGTTTTTCCCAATTCTAAAGTCTTCCCATAGGTGGTTTTCTTTAGGCCAACCAAACACGGTCCGCTCTATGTATTGGTTGAATTATCAAAATGCCCCCTTGAAGAAGGAGAACCAAATACTCCTATAAATGTTGATTAGAGCGATCCACAGGGAGAAGAGGGTGTTTTCGTCGCACAAAATTACAACGGCTACTACGACAACAATAGAGCCGTTGCCGCTTTCCACGATCGGGAAGTCCCTCTCTCTGTAACTTGCAACCTCAGAACCACAAAACCCTAGTTCTATCGATTTATAAACCACGGTCCCAACTGCTTATTCATTCTCAACTAATAACTCTCTCTCTCTCGGTCCCAACTGCTACTGACTCTCACAATCAACGAAGCAGCCAGCGATTGTCATCGTCTTCTCTTTCTTACACTCTTGTTTGCTTTCTTTCTTTAATCTAACTCTCCTTTCCAGTTCCAGACTTGTTTTTCTGTGTTATTTTTGCAGGGTTCTTTTTGAGTGTTTTGCAGGATCTTCTTTTCTCTCTGTGTATAAATATATACTGCACACACACATACATATATATTACTGTTGTTGCTAAGACTATGGATGCAGGATCAGTTAACAACTCTTCATCTGGGAAGACAAGAACTCGATGCCCCCTTCAAGAACAACAGCTTCTACAAAGAAAAAGCTCCCGAGAAAATGTATGAAATTTATCATACTTCATCGACTGTGTTTTCATATAAATACTTTGCAAATCAAGTGTTTTTCCCCTTGAATTTGGGCTTCTTTTGTATCCTCAATTTGATTACCAAGTTAGGGTTTACTCTCGATTAGATTGCACCAAATAGGGCTTGCTGATTAGGTTCTGGAAAAAAAGGGTTTTGTTTCTTCTCAATTGGGTTCACCATTTGTTTGATTTGATGCTGCGGTTTGTGCTTGACTAGCTTTATGGATTCTTATATTCGAGCAATTCAGGTCTATGGCTCCTTCCTGCTATTTGTTTGATTTAGCATTAGGGTTTATGATTAGTTTTTCCGAATTTGGGAATTGGGAGGTGGTGTTTAGTTCAATTCCTGAAAACTTACAGTTTCTGTCTTGCTTGCTGTATTGTTGCCCGCAGTTGGATAGATTCATTCCAAACCGATCAGCAATGGATTTTGATTATGCTCATTACATGCTGACTGAAGGGAGGAAAGACAGAGAAAATCCAGCTGTGAGCTCTCCATCCAGGGAGGCATACCGGAAGCAACTTGCAGAAACCTTCAACATGAATCGGACTCGGATACTGGCTTTCAAGAACAAGCCTCCCACCCCAGTTGAGGCGATACCTAACCACTTCTCTCCAGTTCAGCAGTCCAAAACCACAAAACCCCGTAGATACATTCCCCAGGTGCATGGATATTCTACTCTAGGGCTTTGATTGTATTTATAGTTCATATTCAGCACTAAGATTGAGTGAGGTACCGAATGGGAGTGGTATGATGATGATTTGTACTAAATTTTGACATAAAGCAAGTGATCCAATTTAGACCCTCTGAACTGCAGTTCATTTTTCTTACTTGGTTGATACAAAGGTCGCCTAAATGTGGCCATGAATATGTGAATCCAAAAGAATTGCATTCTATTTTTAGGGTAGTGCTAATGCCAAAACTCAAGTGCATGAAATGCTTGTACTCATGTGTAAAATACAAACTCTTTATGCATTCGAGTTTTGGCATAATAAAAAACAGTTTGGCATTATCACTATCCATTTTTTTATTTTCCACTTTTATCATTAAATTCTAAAGTATTTCAGTTTGATCATGCATACAGACTTCAGAGAGAACATTGGATGCTCCTGACCTGGTAGATGATTACTACTTGAACTTATTGGATTGGGGTAGCAGCAATGTTCTTGCTATTGCTCTTGGAAATACTGTATATCTGTGGGATGCTACTGATGGAGCCACCTCTGAACTAGTCACATTTGATGACGAAAATGGCCCTGTAACTAGTGTCAAGTGGGCTCCAGATGGACGACACATTGCCATTGGCTTGAACAATTCCGATGTCCAGCTCTGGGATTCTACAGCTAATCGACAGGTTGTTACATATCTCTCAAATGCTTTCGTCGTTTGGCTTTTTAAGTTTTGGGGAATTATATATGGCTTAATGATTGGGTTCTTGCAGCTAAGAAGCTTGAAAGGTGGCCACCAATCACGAGTTGGATCCCTTGACTGGAACAATCATATTTTGACCACCGGAGGAATGGATGGTCAGATCATCAACAACGATGTAAGAGTAAGATCGCATATCGTTGAAACTTACAGAGGGCACCATCAAGAAGTCTGTGGGCTTAAATGGTCAGCCTCAGGGCAACAGTTAGCGAGTGGGGGCAACGATAACCTCCTCCATATATGGGACAGATCCACGGCTTCTTCTAATTCCCCAACGCAGTGGCTTCACAGGCTTGAAGACCACACTGCGGCTGTTAAAGCCCTTGCTTGGTGTCCGTTCCAGGGTAACTTGCTGGCCTCTGGTGGAGGCGGCAGCGACAGGTGCATCAAGTTTTGGAACACCCACACAGGTGCTTGCTTGAACTCAATTGACACCGGTTCACAGGTTTGTGCTCTGCTGTGGAACAAGAATGAGAGAGAGCTTCTTAGCTCCCATGGTTTTACACAGAATCAGCTTACACTTTGGAAGTACCCCTCAATGGTGAAAGTAGCTGAGCTCACTGGCCATACATCCAGAGTTCTTTTCATGGCTCAGGTACAGTTTAAAATAATTTGAAAGAAAGATTTTGGGTTTCTTGAGACGAGTTATTGTCTAATTGTGAATCGTCTTTCTGATTTTGTGTTAATATCCTTCTGGTTCTATGATTCAGAGCCCAGATGGATGTACAGTAGCATCTGCTGCAGGGGATGAAACTCTCAGATTTTGGAATGTTTTTGGGACTCCTGAAGTGGCCAAACCTGCACCGAAGGCAAACCCTGAGCCATTTGCTCATTTGAACCGCATTCGTTAAGTGAAACAGTCAAGGATGGTGGGCGAATTCTGACAATATGATCCCATATTTCCCATGCGCATACTCTCCTCAAACCCTTAGGGTAAAAGAGAATCGTCGTGCCAATCATCAAACTGAACCAGTTTTAGGTACGTAAATCAAATTCTTTGTTGTTCATATTCTTCGGGCATTTTTGCGTGCATAGAAGAGAGAATCAACTATCGACTCATAGTCTTGATTTTCATTTACTTGCAGATTGGTCGCAAACCCAACTGGCCTATATCAATTGTTCACCTGGAACTACATTTGGATTGGCCATACCTTGGATGTAATGTGCAATTGCTCATCCCAAATCACATTTAGGTTGGTCATACTTCGGATGTAATGGGATATGGATTTCTGCTTCTACTTAGACTCAGAAATTGCTTCAGGAAAGAAGGCTTGGACATGAGGGTGTATTGGATCTCTATAATATATGAAGTCTTTTTTTTTGGTGAATTCAGCGGTCACTTATTGTGACGAAAACACATCAAATCTTTCCTTAGAATCATTCCTGGGTTAACAATCTCTCTATTCCATTATATCATGTCTCTCTACTAATATCGATCCAAAAATAAGGAGTATCCAAAACTTTTGTCCAGTCAGAGTACAACAAATGGCGGCCAAAAACACAAAGAGATAATAAAATCAGGGGACATTTAAATTAACACACATTTGTTTCAACAAAAGTGAAACAAATCATTACAGTAACACACTTGTTTCAACAAAAGTCAAACAAATCATTACTATTACAAACTTTTACTTTAGGATTTCCAACACACTTGTTTCAGGATTTTCCACCAACAACAAAAATCAAACAAATCATTACTATTACAAACTTTTACTTTAGGATTTTCCAACACACTTGTTTCAGGATTTTTCAACAATCGAGGCATTACGAGTCACACCAAAGTTTTGCTAGAAGTCCAGTGAAATAACATGATGTGTTTTTACTGTCGAAAAATCAGTTTGTGAAGTGTAACAAAAGATCAAATGCATCAAAATCCAACCAATCCCACTGTTGCGGCAACTCCTCATGAGCACATTTAGATGGATCCAATCTTGCGAACTCTAGCTCCAGCTGACCCTGGTTGCTCTCCAATCCATGCCAAACTACTTGGACAAAAGTGCCCTAGCTGATGAGGCATTTCAATAATTAGGCTGCATTCCTCAATGACTTAGTATTTGATGCTAATCTATGAGTTAATTTTGCACATTTAATATGTTACCAATTTTGATATGCTATCGATTTTCAGAAAAGGCAACATTGCCTATGAAGTAACGTGTGAGACTTGAGATGGTATATTTATTTGGAATATGCTCTGTATCTCCAAAATGATCAAAGTCGTTAACATTGCCTATAAAATAACATAAAATGATGGACGGCTACAACCGTTAAACCTAAAAAGGTGATGGCTTCAGAGTTGTGAGCATTATATGCTTTCATTTCAGAGTGCCAGCAAACAAATATTTAATGGCATTTCAGCTTTCGGTTATTTCACAGAACTCCATCACATGTGTGATCTTATACCTCATGACAGCATTAAAATCATTTTCATTAAAATGAGGTGATAGTAACATTACGCATATATTTACTCCATGGCTCTTCATGTTTCTGTCTTCCAAACCTATTTAGGCATCTTCTTTGCATCATTCTAAAACACCATTCTTGTACACTCCTAAAGCCAACCTAAACCCTAAACAAATTCTCTTTGCATCAACGAGGTATCTTCAGATGACAATTCCAAACAACATTCACCAGAGAGCAATCAAGTAAATTGACGCCTCATATAAGTATCTTCAGGCACGAAAACTGGAGCTTGGATGTTTGGTGGAGGAAATTGTGGTTGCCCCATTGCAATGCCCGCTTGATTAGGAGCAGCAGCAGAAGGCCCAACCCATGAAGCATTGGTGGTGTTTTTTGCTGAATTCAAGACAAGATAATGAACAATGCCAAGAATCACACTTGCAAGGGACAAGATAGCAGCACCGGCAAAGACTCCGGGCTTCACAACATAGCAGTAGTAGTTGCCAAAGTACATGGTCCCTTCACCGTGTTGATCATTGAGTGCTGCACCTGTCAGTAGCAGAAGGAATGCTATGACATATGTGAACCTGCATCATGAGGTTATCACGAACACTGAATTAGCTAGATCAAGTTGGAAATTGTGTATTCTGCATGGGGTGATTGCTCACCTTGCGAATAAAATTTCGAAGGAGAAAAAAACAAAATGGAGAACAACAAAATCCAAATAAAAATGGTTATTAGATAGAAGAGATTGGAATCCTAAAGAAGAAATTGAAATGTAAGAATCAACAGTACACAAAGACAAAAAATTTCAAGTGTTTGTTTCGGACGGGGAATCCTAGAATCATGCACCCACATAAAAGCACTAAACGAATATGTTTGATGAACCTTTGAAAACATGAACTGTGAAGCGAAGCAACAAAAAGACATCATGATATCAATATTTCCGTTTATGGGCCAACTGGACAGATCTATCTGAATGTTTAAAGCAGGCTTATGATTGTGGTATCACCAGGGGTCCAGGCCAAGTAGTTGGACACTTCGATGTAGTCAGATACTGACTTGAACCATGCTGAAACCAAATTTCTTTACTTATATAAAAGCTAGTTCCACCGATCTGTTTTTGTGGAATATAATCCCTTTGCGCCATGTTTGGTATGTTGATGGAAGGTAGCAGGCAAGGAATCACAAAGAAAGCACATTAAAAGGGGAATATCTAAATCACCACCAAGTCAAAGTGTGGAATTACCAGGAGACAACATAGCAGATCAGTGCTAATGTCCAATTAGAGTTAGATTGACGAGGACCTCTTTTGCAACAAAAACACCCAGATGTTACATTGATGATAATTTGAGCAACCAAAAGAGCCATGGCTGCAGTTAATCCAAGACCCATAGCTGGACTGCTGGGGTATGTACATGTAGAAGGAGAGGTTAGCTGAACTTGAGAACCCTGTAAACAAAACAATAACAGGATGAATGGAAACTGAAACCACTCAACATTGCTTTTACTTATGAGAGACCAAATATTTCTGTATGCAAATCATACGAGTGCAAACAGAATCACTCCACTGTCCAGAGACTATATGATAGATTAACTGATTAGACCCATAAGGCCATAACCAACTTAATGACTGTTGAACTAGGGGAAATAAACAAGGATGGAGAACCATGCCCAGATATGACACACAAGTACACACTAATTCCAAAACCAAATAAGATTATCCAAGGTGCCGAGAGTGTAGACCACTTACAGATCTTGAATCCTGGGATATTTTCCCAAGGTGGTTGCCCTGCCGCCTGACTTACAGCACATTTCCACCTTTACAACATAATGAGAAAATAATCCAAAGGATACAAAAATAGAGTAAGGTGTCTAGACTTTTCACATAAGTTGAGGGATTTCTCCATATTTCGTGTATAAACTGTAAATTCTAACTCGCTCACTGATGTGTACAAGTACTGGATTGGCAATTTACCCCAATTCTGAAATCGAGTGTACCTCCTACATGGATAACCAGTGAAAGACATTCTTCAAATTTGCTTAACTACTAAGAAAATACAAGTGAGCACTTTACTGATGGCCAGATGGCCCAGATCCTCGTCTTGTATTGCAGGTTGCAGAAAATATGCCCGAAGAGAAGAGTCTCCAGAAACACTTGTTGGCTTCTGGGAAAACCCTTTTGATGCTAGAGAAGACTTGTAAGCCATAACCAAAATTCAAGGTTATGGCTTACTCACAGATTCAGGAATCCTTATAGCATGAAGAGGCAGGGAAGCCTAGCCTTTTCAGGAATGAGGCCTGTTTCTTAATAATTCTCTATTTTGTTACACTAAATGTTGTAAAAAAAGCCGAGCCAGAATCTGTATTGTCCATTGTTTAAGCTGTAAATTGGGTAGACACAACTTTCACTTAAAAAAAGTGGCCCTTTCATATTGATGGACATATTACTTCAACACCCATATCGATGGACATATTACTCCGTCACCTAGTTCCATGTTTATGGGTGGGATTTACACTGAGGACCATGTTTTATAGGTCGAATTTACAAAGGGGGGGATATGAAATTCCCTGGGAAGGCAGGATTACTACTACTACTGCAAGTATTGTATGTTTCATGAGTTGGCACTAAATTGTTGCAAATAGCGGAAATGAGAATACCTAAACCATTCATAAACAACAATTCCTCCAGCTGAAAACAAACTAGATTTCTCCTCAAAGCATCTATGACTATTCCATATAGTAATAACAAAAAAAACACGAAACACAGAGAGACACACAATGTTACTACAAAAGAGAGTGAAGTATAAACAACTCAAAGGTAGGTAAATAAGAAACCAATCCGCATGTATAAATCAGTTCAATACAAGATCAACTCTCACTTTAAATCAGTTCAATACAGTAAATATATGTAGATAGATGGGTGATTGACCTTTATCCTCTTGGCTTCCGCAGCAAAACCAGTAGCAGCAGATAAAAGCCCTAGAAACCCCAAAATAGAGCAAACCACTTTTTCCTTCCTCTCCATTCCTCCTCCTCTGTCTCTCTCTCTCTCTCTCTCTCTCGCAGAAAAAAGCGGCTGGCTCTTCGTTGTTGAGAAATGGGAAGTGGAGACTGGAGAGTAGTAAGGAGTAATTTAAAGCGCCTCTTCGTTGTTGAGAAATTTACTACGTATTTACTACTCCTCCTTGAGGAAGAGAGAGAGAAAGAGGAGATGAGGAAAGGCAATAATACTCCATAATTTCTGCAGTAATGGACAGTCTACTGGACTGGTGTGTCTTTACTACTACTACTACTACTACTCCTCCTCCTATAGGAAACAGTGAAACAAGTTAATGAGGAAAAAAACTTGTTCTACTAAGACGAGAATACCCTTTTACTTTTCAATTCCCTCCATTGTTATTAATTTTTTTCCCTCCATTTTCCTAGCCCTTTCATCTCCCACGAGTTTCTTTATTTTGAAACTAAAAATAAAAAACATGTCACGTACTCTACGTTAAGAAGAAGAGAAGAAAAAAAGGGATGGTTAAATGTTG